>JAAAKE020111984.1:0-11625 GCA_010014785.2 Anisolabis maritima
TACGTGTATTTTTTATGTTTTTGTATTTGCTGAATTTGTCATTTTTATTTAATATTTATACACTAATGTATTTGCTAGTCTCTTACTTTTGTAAATATTGTATGACGGTTGGTCAAAGGAAGAAATAAATAAAAAAAAAAACTAATTTAATTTTGCTTATTTAATTTTAAATTATGTTTAGAGCTAGAAAAAATCTGATTATGAGATATCAGTACTTGACTAAAATATAAAAATACTTATGAAAAGATGGACCGAAGGATTTAAGGCACAATAATACTTCTGCATGTGGCAGGAGTAGAAGGAGGACTGTATGTGAAAATAGTTGGAAAAATATATATAGGCTTTCACGATTTTTGTTATTTTAAATAAATAAGACGAAATTAAATTTAAATTGTGCATTGCAATACGAGAGTAGAAAATAAAGCCACAAAGATGAATTCAAGTGAATCGAGGCAGAAAAGATTTATATGAATAGATAGGAAGTTCCTTTTCTTATTTTTGGATTAATAAAATCCCAATTCAGATCTGTATTCAGATTAAACTTCAAATATCTGACTAACAGGGAGGAAAATTCTCTAGAGAACTCATAAAAATGAAACAATAATTTTTTTTTATTCTGGTCAGGCTATTAGACCTACAATAATAATTATTGATAAAATAAACAAACGTGCAAAGTAAATAAATACTTTAATTAAATTTATTTGTTTAATTAAAAATAAATATATGAATTGTGATAGTCATCAAAAATATTAATACTTTTTAAATAGCTAAAAATCAGCAAAATTAAGCATATAATGTAGTTAGTATTGTTTAATTTGATTTTTAAATAATGGCGAATTGATTTGAGATAGAAAGCTGAAATTTGGAATTTGAATTTGCGTTTGGTCAAAATTCCTTCTTTTAATATTTTAGTAATTTAAATAAAATTTTTTAGAGGTTATTTCAAATTTTCTCAGAAAATATTAAGTTTACCCACAAATATTTATACATCGCCCAAACCGTTTATGATAATAAATAAAATCGTAACTAATAGTAGATCAGGCCAGCTCAGATTATTTAACTTAGAATCAAGCAGTTGGAATTTTACAAATTTTTTACCCGCTATATTTTATTTAGAGATATAATTTTTTTAATATTTCTTTATTTTTAGATAGATAAATTTCAAATATTTAAATGATTAGGATTTTGATAAAAAAAAATTATTAAAAGCACAACTAATTAAAAATTTTTGTCTTTGGTATATAGCAGTGGACTCCAAAAAGGAAAGATCGAGGAGCAATTTTCCACAAAAGACGCACACACACTATCGCACACTTGTACAGGTGACCCTAGGGCGATTTCCGCTTATCTCCACCCATCCACAAAAGAGATAGGAGGACAAAGGCTGTATACTAATATAATATTAAGAAAACCAAAGGTATTTTTTAACCAAATAATGAAAACCTCAGCTAGGCTAGACGTAGTGGTGCAGGTAGAATTTTTTCCTGCGGGGGGGGTTATAGATGCAAGAATAAAAAGCCAAATATTAAAGAATAATAAATAATATAGTAGGCCTATATTGCCATATATTCTAATTTGTTCAAAATATATTATTGAACTTCTTAAATATTACAATCTAATGGAGTTTCGACCCTAAACCGTGTCTGCGTCAGTGCTTATTTTATGAGAATCTGTATTTAGGGGAGAGAATTCTTTGGTGTCTTTGCCTACTGAGCTTGCCAAATGACGTCACGAATCGCTTTCAAAAACCCTTTCCTATAACGTCCATTGTAGGAACTACCAGCAATGACAAAGATTTGAAAGTAACAATTTTGATTATATCATTTATTTATTAGATGAACTTTGAAATGTATTAATCTTTATCCCCACCCCCCAAATTGGTTTGGAGGCGACTTTACTCTTCTTTTTAGGTGTTTTATCTCTTTCTCTTAAACTGCTCTAACAATATTGATTAAATTGTCTGACATTGTTCTTTTAAGAGATTAATTAAAGAAACCTAGGGGGCCCGAAGCAAAAAATCTGGTGTAAGAGCACATCACTCAGCTTCCCTTTTCTTATTTATGTAAGAGAAAGTAAGTGATGTGGGTTTAGTCATAGCAGATTTTTTAAGATCTTTTTTATAGTATATTTTGTAAAACTTTATGTATTTTGAGGATGGGCCCTGACTCCCGGCTTAATAAATAAAAAATTCTTTCTTGTGACATTTATTATATTATAAAATTTTTTTCTTTATATATCTTTTCAAAAAATAAATAAATAAATAAATGGAAAATTTGAGTGGATAGAGAATAAACATCAATGAATCATCTAACTTTTAATACATTTTAAGGTATTTTAAATTCCACCTATAAGTATTTGAATATTGATTTTACATAAAATAACTTAAATAAATTCAAGGCAAAATAAGTATAACTCAATTTATTGAGATTCTTATCTCTAATCACTTTCTTAATCAACATAATTCAGTGTCATTTTAATGGCCATTAGCGGGTTTCGTCCCCGTTATTTTCTATTTATGACCTCGTTAAAAAGGATTAATTTGGAATTATTAATTTAAATATCATATATACCGGAATCTGGAATTTTTCTTTTAATACAAAAGAATTGGGGTTAATTTAATATAGAGCATATTATTATCAGGAGTACGAAGGTGGTTGGGGTAAGTTCCCAGTACAAATTTCTTTCTTTTGGCAAAATGAGGACTATTTTTCTCTAAAGAAATTGTTGCAATTAGTAAAATGTTGTTAGCATTGTTGAAAAAGATATTTAAAATTTAGATTTCACTCACTTTTCCCACTTCACCTTATATTAATATTTATACTTCAAAAAAATGTTTATAGGCCTATTCTGGTACAGGAAGAATTAAGTAGATTGAACCTCCCCTTCCCTTTTTGAACCAGCCCTTTTGCCTCTAAAACCAGGCTCTGTTCCCTCCGGACGCAGTAATATGCACCCCTAAGCTGCCCACCCAAAAATAAAAATATAAAATTAAACATACATTAAATTAAATTAAACATTTATTACTATTTTTTAATAAAATCACGCTTTCGACGGGGAGTATTTTTGAATAAACAATTTTTTTAAGAGTTAAAATAAATATCTCTGAAAACAATAAATAAAAAACATTTTTTAAAAATACAAAATTATTAATAAAAAAAAATTTATTTCAAATAATTAGATTAGTTTTGTAACTTTTACCTTAATCATCTTTGTTAGGTTCAAAGTGCTCTTTAATAATTAAAACTTAATTATAATTTTCCAAAGTAGGAAACTTTCAAATTAGTTCTGGGGTCCGAATCCCATTTGTTTATTTTTTTCATCCATCATTTCTCATTTTCACTTCCTACTATGTCCTCAAATTAGTTAATCAAAAAGAACGAATTAAATTTCAGGGTAAACTATGAATCATTTTAATCAAATTAATCAATTATCAATAAATCTAAATATTTATCCTTTGACCTAAATAAAATTCTATTAATATGTATAAATTTTTATTTCCTTGCAAGAAATTTTATAATTAAATTCTCTCTCGAGATATGATCAGATCATATGGAATACATATCAATACATACATATTTCAGTTTTTTTTTTTTATATATAAAAGAAAAAAGCTCTGTCCCTTGCAGAGGTAGAAGTCTCGCCTCACATACCAAAGATCAGTGGTTTGTTTCCTGTCGTGAACGACAAAAATTTATTTATATTATATTGCTATCAATTAATATAAATAAATAAGGACGGGTAAATGACTTCAGATGCCGAAAAAGACTTAAAAAAAAAAATAAAAAAACATTTCTTAACCATAAAAATTGTTTCCTCTCCATAAAAAAATGAAGCACAATAAATACAAAAAAAAAAAACTGGTAGTTTTGGCTATGTAAAACTCACAAACATTTGAAAAATGATTTAAAATTTTATACTTCAATCTCTAGAAAAAATTAATTAGAGGATAAAATCCGTTTTTAAGATATTTAATTATTAAAAGAAAAAAAAACGAAAATGTTTTAATGTGAAAATAAATATTTAAAAAAAATAAATCTAGGTAAGAGAAAATAAAAATGAATGTTTCTTAGCTTTTATTTATAATAAAAAGGCGAAAATATTACCCCTCCCCTCCCCAAGAGTTGAGAGGAAATCTCTCTTATCTCTTGTTCCTTTAGCTATACTAATTTGGAATTCTCCACCTTATTCCAAGGAAGTTACGAGATAAGGTGTAATGAATGGAGGGCTAACACTAATAGTTAATACTTGGAGAAGACACAAGCTTTTTTTTCATTAAAAGAAAACTTTTTTTTCCCTTAAGATATAGAGAAAACTCAAAGAGAATAAGCGTTCTTTCATTTACTCAGGATATCAAATGAAAGAATAATAAAACTACCTCCGCTTTTTTAACCCAAATTAAAGAGTCATTGTCCTCCTGGGACTCGGGCAAGTGTCTTTTAAACTTACCATTTTTCTTCTCCGCCTTCGGTCTTAATATCCGGAATATTTGGAATGTTCTTTTTATTAAGATATGCCGAGGATATTTTTAAAAGTGCCTGAAAAATTAATAGAAAAAAATTATTAATAATTATAATAAATAATTCATAAGGAGAAGCGTTTAATTTAATTTATGATAAAATATTTCATCTGGAGGAAACAAGTGAAAAAAAAAATCATATAATTAGTGTATATTATAGAATTTAAACTTTCAAAGAGACCAGTTATATTAACTTTGTTTTACATCGTGTTTTATTGTAAAACATATTTATACAACATTTTCCTAAGAGGATATTAACTCCAAAAAGGCAGGCTTCTTATAAAGTTAGTTAGATATTATCTTGTACCTGAGAGAAGCCGTGTTTCAAACAGAGGGGATTTTAAGGGATGTGGAGGTCACAATCGCGAAGGGCTTTTCGTCGAAAAAAGAAAATAAATATTTATTAGTGGTGTGCGATTATAATCGATTATTTGGATTATATGGAGGGAGGGCTTATTAATTTACTTTGTCTGTTTATCCGCCTGGACAACATAATATAATTAATTTTTTAACTATTTGCCGTTGAGGTAGAGATCTGAAATTTTGTTTGCTCAGTTTCAATGACAACATATTATAATGAAACGCGGTGAAAATCGATTTATTTATTGACAGAAGTATTTTTCTATAATTATTAAGTATAGCAAAATACATATATACAAAATTCATCACATTAAACAACTTTTATTTGAAAAAAATTTTCGTATCTTTTAAAAAAAAAGGAAAGAATAAAAATTCATAAATTAGGATTGAAAGTTCTGTTTTAATTTGTTTTGAAAAAAAAATACTAAATAGGATTAAAAAACTTCTTTTATTTAAAATGCACTAAATAGAGAAAAATAACTTTTTTTTGCATAAAAATGTTGAATAATTATGACAAAAATAAAAGCGTGAATGTTAATTGAAAATTAAAATATCATTAATGGGAAATTAAATATAATACTCACACTTCTATTTTTTTATCATAAATATCCAATAATTTTTATGCCTCTTTTTAATGTATTTTAAAAATTCATTGTTTTTCCCTGTGGCGAGCGCCCACCTTGTGTCTAATTAATTTAAACCATTAACATTTATTTAAATCATGGATTAATGTGGACCCTTTGGGCTCGATGGAATTTTGTTAAAAAATGTTTGGTTTTTAAATTGAAATAAATTAACATTTATCATTTGATAATAATTGAACTAATTCCTGCAACACTTGATACTCATCAAATAGGTTCCATATCCTCTGTCATTCACTTTTAGCTTTTGTATAGTACAATGTCCATTATTACTCTGTTTAATTTTGATAACCCCACTCCTGATTGCCCCTTCTCATAGTGCCTCTAAGTCATCCATATCCCCTGATCCTTAACTCAGATTTAGAGATCTTGTTTCTTGATCCTGAGATCAGTGGTTGGCTTCCCATCCCAAGCGACAAAATTTATTGAAATTGTTTTGGTTTAAATAAATATAGATTAAATGACCTCAGAAGCCGAGACTTAAAAAAAAAACACATGGCTGCCCACAAACAGGGTTCGTTATGTCCGATATCCTAACCTATATGGAAGGATTTCGATAACTTAACGTTTACTAAAGTTTTAAGTTATTAAAATTAACTAATATTTTGCTTTTATAAGGACGAAGTTTTCTTAGAACCGCCCCTCTCTCCTTTTCCTTTGATCGGAGGGGAGGAATCAACCCTCGTAATTCCAATCAACGTTCCACTACGAATGAATGGTGTGTTTCATTTCCTTTCAAGAAAGTCAATGAAATCTATTTTATCTTGTTTTTGGTGTGTGCTTTGACCTATATAATGTTTTGAATAATTCAAACCACCGCCATTATGCAAAAAAGTCTTAAGGTTAAATACTTGTTTTTAAAGGGTGTATGTCTAAGAAAATTCCTTTTAAATAAACATAATCATATCAAGTGTATTAAAATCTGTAAACTTAAGGTTAAAAAAAGTAATTATTTTATTATTCAAACGGTTTTTTTTTTATTTATATCACTAAATCTGAGGAAATCCAATTAAATAAATTTACTCAAGGGACACTCAAACGTACTTAACTCAAAATGTTCGTCCAACTTTAGCAATAGACGATAAAATGGCGTTTCATTTAATTAATTACTTTCACCTTCCTTTCTGCAATTATTATATTTTACTTAGCTTTTATTCAATTTTAATTCTAATGGATTGTATATGGAAGGAGACAAAATCCCACTATCAAGAAAATAATTTGAAAATTATAAAAATAGAAAAATATCTAGAAATAATGATGCAGAGTAAAGGTCTTGCTTCAGGTATCAAATGTCACTGGTTTGCTTTCCGTTCTTAGTTACAAAAATTTATTTATATTACATTGGCTACAAATTAATATAAATAAATATGGACGGAGTCTAAATGACTTCAGATGCCGAAATATAATAATAATAATTTTGTTCCGCATATATATCTTCTTATATCTATACTATTATATAAAATAAATTCTGTCCGTCTGTCTTTCACACAGTCTGTCTGTTTGTAAGGCATAGATGGATTTTCGTGGATTTTTTTTCCAATGTGTAGAGAATTTCCCAGGAGTAGTTTTAGTGGTGGAGGGGGTGGAAAGCAAAATTTGGTTTCGGGACGTGTTAATCTAGAATAGATTTTGACCAGATTTTACCCGGGGAATAAATAAGGGAAAAATAACATTCAGAAGGCATATATATAAAGAAATGTCTGAAACCTGAGAATGAAAGTCTTTTACTGGCCATAATTTAAAAGATTTCTAATAAATTTCAATTACAACTGGGAAAAGGAAAAAAATAATAATGACCCAACTAATTAATCAAATTTTTTGACCTCTTTAGTATAACTTTGGACTACTATTTCTATTATAAATAGCAAATAAAAAGATAGGCAAAACGAAGCCCTCAGAAGGCGAGCTGCACAACTAGTATTTACTAAATCTTTAAGTTAATCGATTTTAAGCGAATCGATTCATTCATATAAATTTAATATACATTTTTCTCTGCTTGAGGAGGAATGAACTCTTCCATCAGATACTCAGTATCAATCCTTCAATGTTGTAAGACCAATTGGGTGTTTATTACTTGGTCTAGAGAATTAAATATCTATTAGATCCGTGAGGCCAATTTGATTTTTAAGGTTGACAAATCGAGAATTAACTTCCACCATATGAATAAAAGAATAATTAGGAAGGATAAGGATTTTAGAGATGCTTAGGCGGAGCATGGCCAAATTAAGGTTGGGAATCTGTATTAGACTACTCGTCTTTCACCATTGAAGGGCATCCAGAGATGCACGATGAATTATACATTTTAATTTGTCCTATTACCCGTCTTATTTAGATTAATTAGTATTCCAGAATGTAAAATGCATGACTCCATGATGAAGTCCGAATATTCCTGGAGGATAGGGGAATAAATTACTCTTTTTAGCTTTATTTAAAGCATCATCAGATCTTGGGTTGAGAAATAAATATATAAAAAACAAATTTATGTACAAACTTTTCTTTGTCTTCATATCCTCATGAACTTTACATTAATTAATTAAATGGTACGTTAATAAAATAAAAAGATGTCCAAAAACAAAAACAATTTATTAAAAAAAAAAAAAATTTTGGAATGTAATATAATGTATGTAAAGTTCATGAGAATATGAAGACAAAGAAAATTTTGTATATTTGTTTTTTATATTTATTTCTCAATGCAAGTCCTGATGATGCTCTAAATAAAGAGAAATCGATTGCATAAAATAGTGATTTTTTCTCACTTCACGCCTACACAACAATCCCCTATCCTCCTGATATTCCAGTGTTTCTCAGCCTTTTTTTAAATATGGCTAGTAGTGTCCCCTCGTCCCATCATTAATAATTGATCTCGGATGTAAAATAAATGAACTAAAAAAAGAAGTGAGCGTAGAAAATCAAAGAAGCAAACGAAAACAAAATGTTGAACGTTATTAAAAATAATGTTCTCTCAATAAATTTATTTTCCTTTTTGCATCTTCAGCTTGTTAGAGGAGGAAAATTCAATTACTCATTGTCTCTAGAATATTGTTTTGAAAAAAGAGGAATGAGCGGCGGAAAAATATTTGGTTCAGGATTAAAAAAAAGTCGAACAAAAATTTGAGACACTTCGTTCATCGGCGACTGGACTTCCGATTCTAAGAATTTTTTTTTTTTCTTAGCTTCTGACTTCTTTTATCTGAATCAAATGGTTTTAAATTTGGATACATTTAACTACTACATTAATTATATGTAGGAAGGAAGAAAAAAAGGAAAAATCAGGCCAATATAATTTATTTGAATAGGAGCGAAATTTCGGTCATCTTTAGATAAATCAATCAAGTAAAAAATTATAAGTGAGATATAAATTGTGTAAGGGTTCGGAGAAGAGAAAAAAAACAGCCGCTTTTCTCAGGTTCACTATACATCACTTTATTAGGCAAATATTCGGCAGCATGGCGTCGGCCATCCTCAGAGCCACAAGTAAATAATGTTTTTCAATTCGCATTAAAATACGCCTCTTGAGAAGACTCAGATATGTTAAAACAGAGAATCTTAATCTTTTTTTTACCACGGACCCCCTTTCAAATTTTTTTTGTCCTGGATTTCAAAAATCACAAATCCTAAAAGATATCAAATATTCGGTTTAATTTGCCCACCAATTGTTTAGCAGACCGGTGGACCACAGTTTAAGAACCACTCTGTTAAATCAATGTAAAAAGTACAATTTTGTTATAAAGAACAATATTTTAAAAAAATAAAAAAATATTAATCTTGTGCATTTAATACAACGAGTTTTGTTATATCATTTCATTTTTATTTTTGGTTTAGAAATATATGGTCAAATAAGTGTTACACTGTGCCTCGGACTTATACACACTCTCACATTTTAACCCATAAGTCATAATTATATTTAATTAATAAATATATCCGCACTGTTTTCACGTTTGTAAGAATTGTCAAAGGATGAAATAAAAAATCCACATATACTAAGGAATTACAGAGGATTAAAATTTTGATTAAAATTGCTGTAAAAATTCTTAGTTATATTGGGGCCCAGGTAATTATATAAATATTTACCAGGACACATATTTCTTTAATTTGTGAACTCTATTAAGTAGTGACATAATATAGAAACTGGAACTGGATGAATAAATAAAGAAAATTATATTTGAACAATTAAAGGAATTTTTTCTGAATGTAAAATATTGAACCATAATAAAATTACGATGCATATAGTTAAGTTTAAAGAAAAAGAAATGGGAAATAAAATTTCTCTATATAAATTTTATTTTCCGCACTATTACATATAATAGTAAGGAATATAATATAATGGCCATGGAAAATTTAATTCAATTTTTAAAATAAGTATCTTTACGAAATAACAATAAACAGGACATGACTTGCATAAGCGATATAATTTTAGAGTGGCTCCATCTTATCCCAGATGATATGGTTTGTGATGTCTAAGGGTGCGGGAAAGTGTTGTCTATTTTTTTTCCTTTTTGAATTCAAAATTAATTTAGTTCACTAAAAGATATGAATTTTTGTTTCTCTTTATAGATCTATACTAGGAATAATATTAAATTTTGCTGATATGATATTATATAATGTTTGATTGGAATTTTTTCGAATCGCGCGTTGGCGTTGTGCAGAGGAAGAAATGGCCAAGTTTCGACTTGAAGATTTGTGCGCGAGAGTTGGTGGCCCTCCACCCCGAAGGTCTCCGGGAATCAATACGCCGATTCGCGGCCAGATCTTTCCAAGGACTTGGCTTTGGACACTTTGAGCCCTTGCCAAACACGTGGACCACCTGTCCTAAACTACCCTCCTATATATTCGCTATCTTTCTCTCTCCTTTCTGACATTTCTATTAACACCCCCTGATACATCTGAGCTATTATTAATACATTATACATTGAGACAAACTCGGGACAATTATTATTATTTTTTTTTTTTTTTTGTTATATTTATACACCCACCGTCACATGGATTTTTTTTTAATATTAAAGGCTTATAAAAAATGCTATCATTTTAACTTCCATATGATCCTGGAGTTTTTTGTTGTTTTAAATTTATTATGAAAGCGTTGAAAAGTTATTAATGAAACGTTCTCTCTCTCTCTCTCATTCTCTCTTGGGAGTCACACTGATTTCATGTTATCAAAAATTTGATCTCAATTTTTTTTTTAATCTTATGCTTTATGAGTGAATTTCAAAAATTCAATCTAATATATAAGTCTAATATTTATCGTGAATATAAATAATAATTAGTGATATATGTGAAGGCAGAAGAGCTAGGGGAGAGATGGGGATGTCAAAAATACTAAGTAGTTTTTTTTTTTTTTATGAAGTAGATCCAATTTTGCTAAATCATTGTCTCAAGCCTTGGTCAAAAATGGCAATTGGCACAATTTTCAAATCGTTTATGAAAGGAATAATTTTCGGATAAATGAATTTTCTTCAAATATGCTCACCAAATAAGTAATAATAATAAGTGTCATAAAAGCCAAACATTGTTGTGTATATTTTTATCCAAATTTTGTATATAAAAGTATTTTAAAGTATTTTAAATAGAATAGAACTTAAAACTCAAATTTTGCCTATCATAATTTAATACTAATATACTGGTAATATTTTTATAACTAATACAAAAAGTCTTTTTTCCATTTTTTGTTTTTTTTTTTTATTAATAAATAAGCAATTAAAAGGGACAGGATTAAAGTAAAAAGGGGAGATTCGGCCAGTGACGGGGGAAGTCTAATATTTAATTTGAGTGAAAAAATTTCGACATTCTATTTAATTAAAATAAAAAGAATCTAATATTCTTTTGCATAAATAGGAAGAAAAATTATTTAAAGATTTATTTTATTAAACAATACTTTTTTGTTTAATCGGGATAAAAAAGACATAAAAACATTTCACGCTCATTTCAATGTGTATTGATTGAGACGTATGTATAAATAATAATTTTAATTAATTAATTTTCTAATTACATTACCAAAATTAATCATCATTATTTTAGTATCTATTTGCTGGCTTAAAATAGATTTTCCCCCACGTTTAAATGGTTAAAATAGCAAACAGCAACACTACCTTTATGGAATTTTGATAATTC
>JAAAKE020111995.1:0-16608 GCA_010014785.2 Anisolabis maritima
TTTTGGCAAACAATTAAAAAAAAAAAATAAGGACGGAGTCTAAATGGCCCAAGAGGCCGAAAAAAGACTTAAAAAAAAAAAAAAAAAAAAAAAAAAGAAATAATGATTCTTGGTTTTGTTATAAATCAGTGTTGGCTGAGGCCTCATTTCTTCACTATACATTCTCAGAACTCAATTCCAAATAGGATTTTTGGAAATTTTTTTTAATGTTTAGAAATAAATTTTTTTAATATCAAGAAATAGGCTTATAATGTGATAATCCAATTTCTTTCTTTTTGGAAAGAATTATTTCTCTATTTTAAATATAATTAATATTATTTTCTGAGATTTTTGGTTTTTGGTCTGATTGCATTTATAATACTAATGATAATAAGTTTTACAAAAAAACAGTGATGATTAACCTGTATTACTAATAGATAACCAATCCTTGAAGATCAATATCATATTATAAATAATTTATAAAAAAAAAATGCTTTTTCTTAAATATGATATTATTTAGTGAAATATAAAACTTACATAACACGCGCAAGTGAAAGAGCCAGGTAATTACGGGACTTCTTTCCATCTAAAAAAATAAAAATAAAAATATTTAGATTTGATTCGCAAATATTTATTCTATTTGTATTATTTTTCTCACAATTTGATGCCAAAAGGATAAAATACAAAAAATACATATTAATATATAACTTAATTAAATGCCAAATTTGGTGTGAACTTAATTGATGCCTGATTTTGGACATCTGCTAGTGATTTTTGGATGACATATTTACTCAGGATGATCTTAATGTGGCCATAAACATTTGCATCTTGGATTTAAAAAATTAGTGTTGGATCGTCACGGACTGAAGGTTTAAAAGTCAAAAAGAAAAGAGGAATTCGTTTTTTTTAAAAAAAAGTGCATTCTAGACTAATTAATTTATCTGAACAAATTCTGACAACACTTTTCGAACGTATTTAATTTTTCAGCAATAAGAACCATTTTGTCTATCCCTCCTAATAACACAGGTTATTCCATTTTACCATATATTTCAAATTTTACTTTCCCATTTTATATGAAAAATTCAATATAAGTTTATAAATGATAAAATTTGAATTTGGAACCCGAAATGTATGCATTTATAAACTTTATAAAGTAAGAGTAAAAGTGAATGTAGCGAATGACAGTAGAAGAGCTAAGAAAAAAGAATCGTAGATATCTGAAAACTTTGGCAACCAAAATTCTTAAAATTTGGTCATAATAATTAAACTCGTGATAGACAATTTTTAACTAATTCTCTTATTATTAAGTTAATCTGTAAAGGAGTTATTTTGTCAATTTTTCAATGGCAAAGTTTTCCATTTTATTTTTATAAAATAAGTCAATACTTACAAAATCAACTCTGTCCTCAGCTAACCAATGAAACGACTTTAGGAATAGTAAAACTGTAAATAGGGCGACAAACTTTGGACTAAAATCATCACGAAATACGGTGAAAGCTAAACAGGTTTCTGTCACTGCATACCAAGATCTCTCCATTAAATGCTGGAAAAAATAAATATTTAATTCTTTAAGTGTATATATATATATAGACTATCTAAATAGGGGTTATTTTATTAGATATATAAGTGGGATAAAACAAGCAGAAATAAGTTTAATTAAAAATAAAATAATAAAAATATGTTATATAATATTTAAGCAAGTTATTTTTGTTAGATATAAAAGATTTGATTAATAAATAAAAAAAATTTTTGATTAATAAATCTCATATTTATTAGACGATACTTCAATTTATAATACTTTACTCTCACATATTTATAACTATTTGTTTAATAGGCGATACGAATAAAAAGTGATATAAAATTTTTTTTTTTATTTTTATAAATTTAAATAAGTAGGCACTAGGATGATAATTAAAATTTTAAATTTATTAAAACTTCCTATAGAATGACATAGAGATTTTATCAAATGGATTCAGAACTAAGCAATTTAATCTGGATTAATGGAAAGGTAAAAGGATTAAATAAAATGTATATACCTCGAATTCAGCCGCTCTTAATTGACCAAAAAATACTTTTCTCATTAATTTTCCAATTAATATAACCATTACAAAAGCTTGTATATATATAACCTAAAAAATATATATAAATTTAGTTGATCAATTAGAAGAAAAAAATACATAATATTTACAGCCATGCTTGGGTTTGATTTAGTAATATAGACGACCGATGGATAAAATTGTTTTTTCTGATAATATGCATTTCCTATTACAGCAGATGTCAATCCGAGGCTAATCAAAGTTACACCCAAACCTCGCATTTTGGCAAATATTCGTTCGTTTGATGACTAGACTGTCGATTCAAGAAAATTTTGATGAAATCGAAAACAAAATTTTAATATTAGTGGCCCAAATGGTTAATAAATGAAAACATAACAACACGTCATTCTTTTAAAAACAACGTAGCTGTGGTAGCTGTCACAAAAGTCCCAAGTCAGTCAGAGAGTATAGAAAAATTAAAACGATCCTAGCGCCTTTTGTGTCATTAAGCCGAATTACTGAACAGCCACGTCCTACGATAACCAATGGAGCAACTCTTAAAAAATTATTATTTTAATGAGTAATCTTAACATTGGAATGTTGATTTTATCTCAAGATTATATCATCTTATTTTATCTATATAAATAGAGGAACAGACGACACTTTTAACCAGTCTTCTTCTTATTCTTACAATGCATTTTTCAACAATCTTATTATTTGTTATATTTCCGGTTCTGATTGATGCCGAAGTTATTTCCCTTTCAGGTACCAATTGGAATGTAAAAGGCAATGATGGAGGTAATTATGGAGGTAAATTATTATAAATAATCATCCTAATAATTTATTTATTTCATAATCTTATTGTCGACTTTAAGAGGAATTAGTAGAAGTAATATTAATTATGATTAAAGATGAATCACTAGTGAGGCTCTTCTTGCGCCTTTGGTCCCTCCGGGAAAAACAAATCATAAAATCTAAATAAACGTTTAAAAAATAAGGTTGTATTTTATATTAAAATATTTGTTACACAGACCTACAATAATTAGCACTTGTTTAAACCTAATATCTGCCTTTTTGAAATTGACTGCTATTTTATCCTAGTCAGATAATACACTCGATTATTTTTAAGTCTTTCTATTTTATTTTAATTTAGAGTCACTTTCAACTAGTGAGATCATTTTAACTTTAGAAATACATATTAGACTGTGAAACGCCCGCCAGAAGCCATCGACATTTAAAATTTATAGAAAATATTTATGAAAAATTGTAAACGGCCTCTGCAATCGCAAAAAGTATAAAATAAAATTTAATAAAGTTATATTTATTATCATTCTTAAATATTCATTAATCAAAAGCTATCAGTGTTTCAAATCCTTGAAATTAACCAATACCGGGTATGAAAAATTAAATCCAAAAATTACTATAGTTCAGATATCTACAATACTAAAAATTTTTTATATAATTTGAAAGTTGGCCAGTGACTAAGCATCCAATAGCCAAGCATGTTTTTCTGCAGTAGTTTTTTTAGCCCATGATCAATCCCAGGTAGGAAAAAGGGAATTTTGAGCTTTGGAAGATTATCTAACCAATTGACTAAAATCCACAAAGGGAGAAATGCATTTTTGCTAAATTATTTATTTTAAAAACTTTGAATATCAATGATATTGGAATCACTGTGGATTCCTAAAACTCCCCCAAACAAAAAAATATCTACTTTGAAAGAGATAACTTTTATTCCGAAGCTATTATTATAAATTTATTTAAATGATACATTTTGACATTAAGAAGAATTTCCTCAATGATAAGGAACTCCTTTCTTCGCAACAAATGAGTACACGCCAGTGCCTCGAAAGTACTAATTTGAGCCTTTGTATCCTAGATTAGGTTGGATGAAAGAAATAGTTTTATTAGTTAGATAGCTAGAAATAAATAAATTTACAAAAGGAGAAAATAGAAACAGGAAATCATGTAATTTATCAAGGCTATGGCAATCAAATCAAAAAGGGTCAACCATTTACCATTAGTTTGATTAAAAGAATTTCCATATTTCTTTGAATATGGGTATTTTTATAATTAGATTTTTTTTTTCAAGTTTAGGGGGATATGCTAGATTTTTTGTTCTTTTTAGTTTTTTCCCCCCCCCCCCCCCGGGTCGTCTTTAGCTGCTTCTAAAGCAATAATTCCCAACCTTTTTACTTTTATTCCTTCTTTTGCAGAACTGCAGAATATAATTCCCTCTTCCCAAACAAGAAGAAAGTTGCAGTAAAAAAAAAAATAAATAGTAGGAATGAATATATTTTTTTTTACTACTTTTAATGCCAAGTTATAACTGTAAACAAAAATAACTAAATAAATTTTTTTTAACACTTATTCGGCATTTGAAGTCATTTATTTAAATTAGTTTGTAGCCAATATGATTTAAATAAATTAATTAAATGAGTAGATTAAACGGTTTGGTTAACCTAAACGAAGAAAAATATTCAAAATATAAATAAATAAATTAATTAATTAAAAAATATCCTCTTATAATTAAAAATAAAAAAAAATATTTATGATGGAAAAAAACAGGTCAAAAAAAGTTTATAATGAAAATTATTTTATTTTATTAAGTATCTTGATTATTCTCCTCTAACCGACAATTATTCCCCTGTAAAGGAGGCAATTTCCCCCTGGATGAGAACCTCTGTTCTAAAGGATATCATTAATCTTTTTCTGATATCTAACCATTAATTAAGTGTTTATATAAATCATAAGTTTTAATAGAAATATCATATTTTGTTATTAATTGATTTTTTCTTTTTTTTAGAAATACAAGCCCCGGCATCCGTACCTGGAGGCATTTATACAGACCTTTCTGGTATAGAAGAATACATGCCAGAAAATTATTTATTTGGATTTAATGACATTAATTATAGATGGATTTCCAACATTAATTGGACATACTCTACAAGCTTTGATGGTAATCAAATAATAAAATTATATTTTGGGGTCCTTTTGACCTGAAATGTAAAGATATTTTTAAAAATCGGGGGCAGGGGGCCAAATTTTTTATGATCACAATACTTCCCCTTATTATTATATACTAGTGTGGGAAAGTAAAATATGAGAAAATGTGAAAAAATTTATTTCTATGTCGATATCTAGTTGAACTAATTAAAATGAAATTTTCCTTAAGCTACGATTCACAGAACTGTTTTCTAGAAGCATTATAAATAAAATATATGTATTTTGAATCGGATATATTTACATTCAATAGTAGTGTCACGACACTATGATCGGAAGATATCTCTATTACATTCTAAGTTAATACTCACTATTTTTTTTATAAATATAATAAATTTATACAGGACAAACTGGAGAATATTTAAACAAATTCCCAATCAGGACAGTAAATTGTTTTCACATCCTCTCCTTAGGCCCGGAGCGGGGGAATTTTCCCTTCTTGAAATTAATTTTATCCTTTGGAATTATTTATTAAATAACTTTTTCAATTTATAGCTTATATAATGTTTTATTTTTTTGTTTTCAAATTTCCAGTACCAGAAAATTTATTTGTATTAGATAATATAAATCTTATATTTCATGGAGTTGACACGATTTCATCCATATGGTTAAATGGGAAACAAATTGGAGAAACAAATAATATGTTTATTCGTTATAACTTCAATGTTAAAAATACCTTAAAGGTAAAATTAAAAAATTATTTTTTATAGAATAACAAATTTTTTCGATTGCTTCCATATTTTCTTATTTATTTTGATTAATTAATTTTTTAGGTTTCTGATAATCAATTAGAAGTGAGGATTCTTGCAGCTCCTGAACAGGCAGCTAAACGTTTCAAAGCTTCTTCACATCCAATTCCCCCCTCAAGTGCACCAACAAGTTATCATGGAGAACCTTATGCTCAAATGATAAGAAAAATGCAATGCTCTTTTTCATGGGATTGGGGTCCCGCCTTTCCTTCTGCTGGTATTTGGTAAATTAATTTTTATTTATTTTATTTTTTGATTATATTTATTAATACCTACATTTATTTTTATTTAGGAAAGACATCGAATTGGTTGGATATGATCCTTTGGCAATTCGTGATATTCAATGGAGTTCTCCAAGTGCATCTTCTTTTGAGTACATCATCTATCTGGAAACTGATGCACAAGCTTCATTGCCCGAAGTAAATAAAATTTTCCTGTTATGCTAAACAAGTCAATTCTTAAACAAATATATGGATAATTTATTTATTTATTTGAAATTGAAATTTGAATTTTTAAATTATCAAAACGATAGAAAGAATACTGGCATTCTGGGAAGAGAAGTTTTGGGGAGTTTTTCTAGAAAACCGAAAAAATTGCAAATGTCTAAACAAAATTTTCAAAGAAACATGAAAAAAATAACAAAAATAATAAGTTTAAATTGAATTTAAAATTCCAAAGATCATACAAGACCTCCAAATCCCCCCCCATCTACCAAACAAAAATTCTGGCTATGCTACGGTGGGGAATTAATTTTCTTCCTTGTTACAACTTCTAAAATTTGGATGTAATGATTCTAAATATTACAAAAAAATATCTCCCTCTTAAGCTGACATCAGTTAAGAGACCTATAAATGATGTATCAGAAAAGTTAAAATTAATTATATTTTTATTATTTATAAATTCAAAACATTTTATTTTTTAGGATCTTGGGAAGCTCGAGATTATTTTAATTGATCCTGTTGACTCATCTGTAGTTTACCAGGAAACATTACCCGTCTCAGGATCCAACTTTTCTAACGGAGTTATAAAAATAAGTAAATCAGTGGACAATCTTGCTGGAGTAAATTTCTATTTTTTTTTTTTTATTAATATTTATATAATAAATTCAATTTTCATAACTTTTTATTTGTTTTTAAGATAAAATTATGGTGGCCTAATGGATTGGGAAACCAATCTCTCTACCAATTCACTGTCATTTATGGCAGTTCAAGCGGGCGAACTGTAAGCAAATCAATTAATGTAGGCTTTAGAGCAATAGAATTGGTTCAAGATCCAGTTGAAAATTCAGGTAAATCATCAAAAAAAAAAAATTTCCCATTATCATTGGCAAAAAGGGTACTTATAAAACTTGAAAAAAATTTGGCGGGAGTGTCTTATTGTAATAGCAGCATATCCGTCGCGAAAGTGGATGATCCCTGATTCAAGTTCAAGCACCAAACATGGCCAGTCAAAACAATCATCTCGTATTTTCTAAACAATATATTAACTTATAGTCTCTTGGAACGTTTTGAAAACCACTAATTTTTTCAAAACAAACCCCTATTCAATACCAAAAAAAAAATTTTCTATTTCTATTTTTTTAGATGGAGCGTCATTCTATTTTAAAGTTAATGGCCAAGCCTTCTTTGTGAAAGGAGCAAATTGGATCCCAGCAGATGTATTACCTGAAAAACAACAGGATGAGAAATATCTACGATGGTTATTAAAATCAGCTCAAATTGCTAACATGAATATGCTTCGTGTTTGGGGCGGAGGAGTTTATGAAAGTGAATTATTTTATCAGGTAATAGAAAAATTCAATCCCTCCAAACGAAAAAATTTCCTTTATCTATATTATGATCTGTTTTATATAAATAATAGAATAATGTTATCATTTTTCTCAAAATACCATTATTCTCAAATATTCTAAGTAAAATTCATTTTTATAACATTTCCAAACAATTAAATCTTTTCTTAAGGATTGGATTTAGATCTAGATGAAGGAGGAGAGGTGACCAGTGCTGCAAATCCAAAAGTTAGGGAAAGTTTTATAAACAAAAATAATAAAATGAAAAATTCAAAAGAACTTGGGTCCATTACACAGTCTGTCCAGGAGCACTTACAGAGTTAAAAGTTTATAAATACGTTAATTGTTTGTTAACTTTTGTGTGATTAACTTTTCTTATATTCTCAATCAATAATAATTACACATTTTAAATTATGAAAGGAACGATGAGCGAAATTTACCATTTTTATAAAAAAAAAAACTTCAAAAACAATTCTTTAACAATTCTAAAAGCTATTGTTAATAATAACCAAATAAGCAGGATTCCAGCCTCCTACTCCATAGGATATATCATTTGATAGACTGGAATTTGTCTAATTTAAATTTGAACCTGAATCCCCTGGAACTTCCGAGTAACAAGTTACAAATAAATAGTATAATACGTATAATATAGTATAAATGTAATTATAAATATTATTAATAAAAAATCATTTGCAGCTTGCCGATGAACTTGGGATATTGATTTGGCAAGATCTGATGTATGCTGTTGCATTATATCCTGCTACGCCAGAATTTCTTGAATCCGCAGCAGAAGAGGCACGGCAACAAATTCGCAGACTCCATCACCACCCTTCTGTTGCAATCTGGGCAGGAAATAATGAACTGGAAACAGCCATTGTATCTCATTGGTAAGACAATACGACAATCCGTATATATGAATATTTTCTATCATACCTCCTTTCCTCTTAAAAATGACAAATTTGTCAAGCAAAAAATATACATTAGAATATTTTATTTAATAAAATTTACTTGAACTGGGGCAATCCCTTAATTAAGATCGGCTTTGTTTAATTATTATTTTTGAAAATTTAATATCCTTAAATTTTTATCAATTTCTGAATTTGAAATTAGATTTTGACTTCAAATCCTACCTAGAATCCAAAAACTAATTTTAGGTCACCAATTTATTTATTTTTTTTTTTTAAGAATTCTTTCAATCATTTTATATAATTTAAAACTATTAAAAATATTTAAATATTTATTAAGATAAAAATATAAACTTTTTAACATTCAAAGATAAAATAGTTAAAATAAGGATGTAGAAGATAGGTTCTCGTGGTGTAGTGGTTATCACATCCGCCTAACACGCGGAAGGTCCCCGGTTCGATCCCGGGCGAGAACATTTTTTATTTGAAATTTTTTTTTAATTTAGGTATCCAGAACAATCCCAATATGATGAAGTTTTGAGATCGGATTATCGTGCACTATTTGTCAATACCCTTCTAAAAGTAGCTGAGGAGGAAGATAGTTCTCGTCCATATGTTATTTCGAGCCCAAGCAACGGGGTGGACACAGTGCAAGAAGGAGGGATTGCTAATAATCCTTCCGATCCTAAATGGGGTGATGGTATGTATTAACAACAAATAAAAAATTTATATTGGTTACCAATAATTTAAATAAATATGGATGGAATCTAAATAGTCAAATGTCAAAGATTAAAAAAAAAACATATTGACTCCAGTGAAAAGGAGTGGCAGCAAATAGATAGCTTTTGAATGTAACAAAAGACAAATTTTAAGATATTTCGAACAAAAATAAATTTTTTTAAGAATAGCTTATATTCGAAAGAAAGGGTAAAGGATAAAAGGTAAAGATAAAGTAAAATAAAGTAAAGGTAAAGGTAAAGTTAAAAGGGTAAAAAAGTAATAAAAATGATACATCAGAAGTAGTACTTCATTTGAAGAATGTCTCCTAATGATATTCTCACTAGACTAGAATGTTCTTTCGTAATGGATATTTTCGAAGACGAAATAGCGAACCTGAAGTTTTTCTTTATAAATTTTTGATTATCAATACCCATAGATAAGAACATATATATAAACCAAGCTTTTTTTCTCGTAATTCAGGTTTCTTAATTTTTGCCTAGTGCACTTCTACCAATATGGTGCTGATGGTTGGCTGGTTAGTACATATCCAACTCCACGTTTCGCCAGTGAATATGGCTATCAATCATTACCCGAATTAAGCTCTTGGAGGGATGTGGCGGAAGCTGTAGATCTTGCTCTGGGGTCAGATTTGCTTAGACACCGAGAACATGCACCGCAAGGTTATGCTCCTTTAAGATTACAGACCGGATATCAATTGCCTCTTCCTGAAGGAAATCACATTCTTCTTGCAGAGAATTTTGAACCATTTATTTATGCCTCACAGGTAAAATTGTAAAAATATTGTGCATTTGCTATATTTCATAAATAAAAAAAAACAACTTTTACTTAAAAATTTAACAAAAGTAATTATGTAAATTTATTTAATTTTAGATATATCAAGCGGTGTCTTATAAAGTGGAGACAGAACATTTCCGATGCCATCAATCAGATATTAACGAAATTGGAGAAGGAAGAACAATGGGCTCTCTTTATTGGCAATTAAATGATGTTTGGATTGCACCAACTTGGGCTGGCATAGGTGAAATTTATTTTCTTTTTGAATTTGTCAAAAAAAAAACATCTGCCTCGGATGAAAAGTTGTAGAGGGCCTATAATATTATATATTTTTACAAGATTAAATGGAGACTAAAAGAAATTAATTTTTAATTTTGCATTAACACTTCTTTAAGCATATTTATTTTTGTTTTTTTAGATAAATTTGGACGTTGGAAGATGGTACATTATTATGCAGTCAATTTTTATGCACCACTTTTGGCAACTGCTGAAATTGATTCTTCAAATACAATTCGAATTTATCTAATTTCTGATTATATAGAAGAACTTGACGTTAAATTAAAACTCAACTTTTTTAATTGGAATGCTTCTACTCCAATTTCAACAAAATCCTCAGCACATACTTTGGTAAGGACAATCAATCAAAAATTAATTTAATTTTATATGATTTTGAAATCTTAACATTCTTTCCTAAATAGGGAAAAAATATTACCTCCAAAAATGACTTAAATTTTTTTTTTTGTGTTTTTATCGTATTAAAAAATATATAAGCAATTTTTGAAAAAAGAGTTTAAATCGCATGCTTATTACTTTGAAATTTGAAACACTTTAAAAATAAGCAAATTTTTTGAAATTTATTCAAAAAATATATCTTAAACTTAGCGAGTTTTTTTTAAATATTAAATTTAATCCATATTCTTTTTCTTAATATATTTTTTTAAATTTATCATTATATAACTTTTATATTCTGTTTGCTTTTAGAATCTAACGTCATCACTCCAAGTCCTTGAAACACGAGTGGATGATTTGATTAGTCAAAATGGATGCGCTAATAAAGTCGATTGTTACTTACAATTACAACTTAGTTCAGCTAGTTATTCTTCGCCTGATAATTATGTCTACTTTGCTCCACTCAAAGATTCCTTCTCTCAAATGCTAACTCCACAAAGTCTTACAGTAAGCAAAACAATTTTTACTCATTTTATAATTTAATTGAACAAATGATCATTTTGCATTGCAAAGAAATCCAAATGATTTTGTTTATAAAATTTCCCTATAATTTATTGCTATAAAGAAAACTATCTAGAGGGCATAGACGCCATCTAATGAGATTCCAGCAATTTTAGAAAATGTTTTTTCTAACTATTAATCATTTAGAGCTAGAAGAAAATTTTGCACCCTTGGCAATGCGTATGCAGAGTCATCTACTAATATTTTGACTCAACTTTTTTATTTGGCTTTTTTTTGGTAAAAACTATCTCTTTGGTGCTCTTTTAGACTTTGTATACTATACGGGACCCCCTTAACTATAAACCATTCATATATATATATATATATATATATAATTCCCCAACGACCAAACCATAAAATTGTTAGTACGGTATCATCAATACGACTATAAATGGAATATCACGGCGCGCTATCGAAATTGTTTTTAAGGATACGAGATTAAACTTTTTGGGTAATAATTATGAACAGATTTTTTTTTTTTTTGTTTCCAGGCAACTATCTTATCAGGCCCTTCGAAATCTTTCTTGGATGAGACTCCATATGCTTATACTATTCAAGTGAGCACAGACGTACCCACATTTTTCACCTGGCTTTCATTTAATAATCGTAACATAACTGGGCGCTTCTCTGAAAATGGATTTCATTTACTTGAAAGTAAAAAGTTAGTAACTTTCTATTCTGATAGCGAATCGGACTCAGCAACATTGCAAGAATTATTATATGTTTATTCTCTTAGGGATAAATTAGTATATAACAATCAACTTTAAGATTTTTATTTTATTTTTTAAATACTTTAAAAAATACCTAAATAGTTATATTCAAATAAACATTCCATTTTTTTTTATTTACTATGTTTTTAATATAAATAAAAACACTTGTTTTACTTTAGAAAGCATTTATTAATAAAAACACTTTAGCAGAAAATATTTTTCAAAAAATGTAACATAAATATAATATAATAAAATTTTATAAAAATAAAAATAAATATTTTTTAGAGCAGTCTCTATGAGAAAGTGCAAAGTTTTTGGAAGAATATACGTTGTATTTAGATTGCATATATAGTAATTCGCATGCAAAAATGCGGTGGATAAAGTTAGAAAGAAGAAAAATGGTAAGTAGATTGATTATAAAATATCAAGAATTGACTTTGAGTTAGTTTTTTTTTTTCATTTTCATTGGAATGAATTTTTTAAAAAAAGCTTCGAATACTAATTATAGCATATTACATCAATTTTTTTTAAATTTCATATTTTAAGAAAAATCTAAAAATTGATAAAAGATAATTTAATTTTTTCCGACCGACTCAATGAGAAGAGAAGTAGTGTAATCATACCAAATTTGATGGATGAATACCTACTTAAATGCTCTCACTAATTTTGTGTCTTCACATTCTATAAATTTCAAATTAGAATTTTAAGCTTTTATTGAACTGCTGTTTTAATTTGATAATAAGAGAGAGCATGGAGCAACCAAATCAGGCCCGGCGATAGGAAAATAAACATTTTCTGAAAATTTTATATTGCTACCTTTGATTTTAAGAAATAATAGATTATTATTTATTTATCCATATAGTAATACAAAATTCTTATATTAATACCAAGACTTTAATAGTGAACAAATAATAGTTTTTAGTACAAATTTATTTTGAAAATGTTGCTTTTCTAACTTTCATTGTTGAAAATAATAATTCATGAAAAAAGAAGCCTTCGACAATTTTTCTCCCTTAGTGCCTGCATGATGGCATTGTACACGCCTTCCGCCGGCCCTGAAATTGCGGCTGCTGCTTGGACTTTTTTCAATATGTTTAGCCTTTTTCAATCTTTTATCGATGTTGCAAGAAATTAATCAAGGATATACAAATATTACCTCCCCCGTGTGATATACCACCATTCCTCTCTTCTATCATACCATAGGCTTTTACTATTTATTGATCAACTTTGATATGAATGGTGCAGCAGAAAGACTACAATTGCTATTTGCACTGATATTTTTTGTCTTTAGATTATATAATTCCTATTTCTTAGTTAGTCTTATTATTTTTTTGAATAGCATACTTAATGATATTAGAGAAAACTTTTCAAATAATAGTTATATGGATTCTACTAGAGCTTTTATTAAAGAAATTTGTATCTATGGAGTGATAAATGACACCCAGGATTTGAACCGGGATTTTACACTCACGGCGGATATGCTTTTCTTTAGTATAAGGAGGAGCATGTCAATTGAATGATCCCAGGTGGATCCCGGAAGTGCCATTTATATTCCCAATCAACACATTCATCTTGTTATCTTAAACGATATAAAACTTGAATCCTTTCAGTCTCAAAAACATTGAAAATTACCTGCAATTTCAAACAGTAAATAATTTTTTAAATATTTTCTTTTGTTATTAAAAAAATTGAAAAATATTTCTTCTTTCCTTTTTGAGGCGATCGGTTCTATCGGTCACTTTTAGATTTCTTTCATTCAAATGAAAAGCGTTAAAAATTGTGTTGTAATTTCCCTAAGTACATATTCACATGCATCATAGAGTTAACGATTGGCAAAAAAGATAAAAATAATTTTTTTATTATTTATTCATTAATTAAATAATAAATATTTTTTCTTTCATCACTAAATTAAAGCTCTCGATCACTGCAAAATATTGCATAATAATAAATTATTAGTTAAGTTAGTAGTTGACGGGTAACGATTTCACTTTGTTTGGTTATTGAATTAATTATTCTCCATTATTTCAAAAGTTGGCTCTCTGAAAGAGAAACAAAAGTTAATTTTAAATGCATGCTAAAGTTGTACATATTAATAAGAGTTAATCAAGTTCAGTATTTTTAAGATCAATTATTTTATATAATTGTAAAAATTTTGTATTTGTATTTCATTAATTCCCCAATTTAAGACTCTTTTGCTATACAGAAGCCATTTTTTAAATAAAAGACTAATAATTAGGGAGGGAATCAACTAACTTCATAGATACCCAATAAAGTTAGATTTATGCTTATATTAAAATAATTTTTTAACTAAAAAAATTTTCTCTATCCAGTTATTCCAAAATTTTTTTCTTTATATGATAGAGTGATGACAAGCCGCAATGGAGATTTCAAGTAAGCTCACTATCAGTCGAATCCCCCTCACAAGTTGCAAAAATTTTGATTTTTTTATTAGAAATGGTAATACTGAGTTTTTTTTTATTTTACTTCGATTTGAATATTTATTTAAAAAAAAAAATACATTAATGGCTTCCGATACTAATTCGTGAGTTCTTTTTTATGAACTAGGTTTGGCGTGAGAGAAGAAAAGCGTTACAATTGCAAAGCCATTTGCCTGAGTCGATTGATCTGAAATCTCTCGACTCTGCTTCCACTTGCACTAGTGTCGCTTTTTTCGGCCATATTTAATGCTGAGCCGAACATGTTAGCAGCAACGAATAAAGCACAGAGAACAATAGGGCCGATGATCGCTCCTTGAGCTCCAAGACAAAAGATTCCTCCAGCTATTGATAAGCCAGTGAGATAAGGATGACCACCTCTGGAAAACAATCAAGTTCAAATGAAATATTTTAATATTGAGGTTTTGAATTTATAAAGAAAATTTACCCCTGAATTTCTTGATACACTAAGGAATTGATGAGCATCGTTGGGATATAATGAAGCAAGACTAGAAGAAGGGCAAGGAGAGGATATCCTTGTGCCAGCCAAAGGTCCAGAATCGCTGGAAAACATGCCCAATAGGACCCCAGACAAGGGATAGCTCCCAATAGGGCACAAATCACTGCAGAAAAACGAAATTTATTATAAAGAAAACATTTCTTATAAATATTACATATTTATGTTCTTAAAAGACTATTTTCTTATAAAGTTAAAAATTAGTTATAAATCATATAAAAAAAATTTTTGACTTGAATAATTACCTAACAGACCTTTGCCTAAGGGTGTTGAACCCTCTAATAATAATTTTATTTTGGCGTAGAATATAGTTTGCTCTAATCGGTACCTCCCTTTAGTTTACAGTCTTTAATTTTGTCAGAAATATTTTTTCTTTTTTAGAAGCCAACCCACCCTGTTGCGGCTGCACTATTTACAATAAAACTGGCAAACTTCTTAATTCTATTCTTTTCTATTCTATATACAACATACTTCAGGCCTTGTATCGGTTCAGCCAGTTCTTTTTCTAGGCCCCATCTTTTATTTCTTATGATGACCCTGCATTGGCAAAACTAGTATTCTTTTCACCCCCGACCAAATTTTTTGTTATTATTTACCCCAAAACAGAGGGTGTGCTTTGGTTTTGAAAACAATTTTTTTTTACAATAAAAATGAAATGTAAACAAGGTATAAATATTTTGGACCAGAAGAGGAGTATTATTCATTCTTTTTCCTTTAAAAAGTAATTTTTATTTTGCATAATTAATTTTTTCAATTTTTCTCTTAAAATTTTTATTAATTTTTTCGGTGTCCCAGTTTGTCCTACGAAAGCTATGCGCGACTTCGCAGTATAGTATAAGAAAGGTTGTTATAATGTATAATATTTACATTAAAAATGAAATATTTTAAAATTCTTATCTTTAAATTAGACGCACCCCTTAAAGTTTTTCTGACCAATTAAAGATTGAGAGAGTGACAGGCAGAGACATCTGAGAGACGCTTTCATTGGATTGTTGGCGGCCATCATTGGAAATAACGACTCCATAATGTGTGAATGTAATTATTTTTTAAGTGTATTTATTGTCCTTGAAATCATTTTAATAAGAATAATCAATTAATAAACTTTGAGTATCCTATAAACTAATTAATATTATTTCTATTTAAAAGAATACTTCAAGACGAGAGAAAAATTAATTTTAACCTCAGTTACCTTGTAAGTAAAATCCTATCTAATTTTTATTAATAAATCGAATTTTAGATTTCATCTTAATATTATATAAAATGACTCTCCATCTTCTAGGTAATAAACTCTCACTGTTTTTTTTTATTATTATATATTTTTTATATTATATTATTTTTACTAATAGGCCTAATATTAATTATTAAAATGTACAAGAAAATTGTTACGTATTCAATTATATTTAATTAATTTATTTTAATTATTATTTAGGCCCAAACATAGGAAGTGTAGTTTTAGAAATAATTTTTTAAAATCAAAACTAAATGAAACGTTAACAAAGTTATAATAAATATTTTTGATTAAAACAAGACTATTCATTTTCTTCTTTTAAATAAAAATTGCAATAATATATCATTACAATTTTTACCTAGGCTTTTAACATTGATATTCCCCCATAAGGACGGAGTCTAAATGGCCTTCGATGCCGAAAGACTTAAAAAAAAACATATATATACATACCCACCACCCCGTGCCCGAGTGGTTAAAGATACTGACATTGTGAGTATTGATAACCTTAAAAACCA
>JAAAKE020112006.1:928-16607 GCA_010014785.2 Anisolabis maritima
ATAATAACAAAAACCAAAAACAAACTTTAGTCTATGTTTTTATGTCTTCGCTCTTGCGCTGAGTGTGTGTGTTGGGGGGCGGGGGGGGGTGGGGGGGGGGGGGGGGGGGGGGGGGTGATGACAATTCGCTAACCAGTCAAAGCGCACCCTGAGCTATTCATTGCTATGGTAACCAACCAAGTTGTCAGATATTCATAAAAACATTACAGCTCACTCCCACTTTAAACACGGTCCGTTCGTGAGGCACAACATTGGTAACAGTCGTCCGCCCACCCTCTCCGCCGAGAGTTCAATACTAATTTCATTAAATAAAATATACAAATTTTTGGTTAAAATTTATCTTTCGGATTTCTATTAGTTTTAATTTTATTTGATACTTCATTTAGAGTCGAATACACACATATGTAGAATTTATACGAATAATATCCCATATGAAAATTTCTCTTAAAAGCATTATCCAAGTTTCATCTTTTGATTTTATATTCCTTATTTGTTAATTGAATTAAATATATTTTTGTCTAGTAAAAAATGCAGAGTTCTGGTGTTTCACATTTAATTTTTGTAATTAATAAAGTGTTTTGTTAAGATTGACTTTTATTAATTAGCAAATATTGTATCTGTTCTAAATTTATCATTTATCTAACCTAAATTCTAAAGTACGAATATGTGATAAAATATAAGAAAAATAATGAGCAGTTAAAATGAATTCATTTGTTTAAGTGAGGAAATTTTTTGACTTTTTCGACATCTGAGGCCATTTAGACTCCGTCCTTACAAATAAAACTTGTTAAAATACAAAATAAACAATCTTGTATGGGTATATAGTGAATAATCTTCAGATAGAGTATTTGGGTATATTCAATAAAAGCTTCAAAAAATGCCTTCCTTGGAGGAAGAGGTCTTACTTCATGGATCAGTGGCTCACTTCCTCTCCTGAATGATAAAACTTATTTAAATTATATTGGCTACCATTTAATTCAAATAAATAAGACGGAGTCTAAATGGCCTTAGATGTTGAAAAAGACAAAAGAAAAAAGTGCCTTTTTAGAGTAAAAGAAAATAAGGAAGGAATTATTTGATTGGTTTATAGTCCTACTTTAGTAAAGTAAAATGCGAATTTAAATTACAACTTTTATATAGAGTTACCTACCAGAGCTCAATCCAGAAAAGAAAGAGCTCTAAAAATAAACTATAAAATAAAATAAAAGCAAGATTTAACAGAATTTCATCAGGAGCGTAGTCAACATTTTTTTTTTTTTTTTTATTGGTTTTCGAAAAAATGCAAAAATCAATTCATAAAATAATGAAAAAAATTAGAAAAATAATGAGTTCATATAATAAATATTTGTAAAAAAGAAAAACCAAATATTTATTATATGAACTCATTATTTTTTTCATTTTTCCATTTTTTCGGCATCGGTGGGGAGGGGGGGACTAGCCTTTATTGAAATTGTTAACGTTCTTCCTCAGGACAATTTTAAATATCTCATAAAATTGTCCTGAGGAAGAAAGAACAATTTTAATAAAGCAAAATTTGTCTTTAAATTTTGTTCTTTTTATTTGGATACCTTTGACCCCCTTAATATATAACATATATTCAATTCAGAAAAATGTCTACTGAGGGGGGGGGATTCATTTGAGAAAGGATAGCTCAGGTTGCTGGAATGTGGAATGCGTCCTCATGATTAGCAACACTGTATATACTAGTTTCCTTCCTGATGAAAAAAAAGCCTAAATTATATATTATTGTATTAATACAATTTTATTTAATAAAAAGTAGCTAGTTTGCTTGAATTGAGAATGGGAGGCAGATCAAGTTTTATTATTAGGCAGCTCAATAAATTCCCACAGACGGCAAAAACATTTTAATTATCAAAGTAGATAGGTAGAGGGGCAGGATATAAAATTTGAAATTAGTGGAATATTGGAATCTAGATATTGGCATACACCTAATTTTAAAAAGCGTAAATGTGACCGCGACAGCTTATTTTGTTTTTTTTGCAGGTATATTCATGAGCACGTGGAGCGGCTGGGATTACCCGCTGCTTGGTTGGGGCGTACCTTTGCCCGAGCGACAGTTCTCAACGCTTGGTTGGCGATCGGTGCTGGATTGGCTGCATCTCTTGTAGTGGATACTGCTGGTCTTGGACCACTTGCTCCCTATCTTCTCGCCGTGCCGTGTCTCATGATTGCCGGTCTCGTTGCTGGTTTTTGTTGGAACGAGAACCAGCTGCTCTCTTGCCAGGTATTTCTTGCTTTTATATACGCCTCGAGAGAGGGTTGCGACTTGTGATTTGGTTTTTCCAGGGAGGAGGCGCTCTCTGGCCCCCTGAAATGACACTCAGGAAGCATCCAGCCATGCTACTCTTGGGAGCCGTCCAAGCTCTTTTCGAAGCTGTCATGTATACATTCGTTTTCCTTTGGACACCAGTCTTGACGCCTTTAAAGCCCCCGCTGGGCCTTGCCTTTGCCACTTTTATGGTAGGTCATATTCAGGCAATTTTTATGCTACAACAAATAATTTCGAAAAAAGAGAGGGGAAAGAATTATTAAGTATTTAAAGAAATGGTGAGTCATTTTTATGCCCTAAACAGCATACTAAATTTGTTCATAACCTTTTATAAGATTATTAAATTAAATTACAATTAGGCTTGTTTTATACTATGCTAATCGATCTAATCTTGTTATGTGAATGCTTTGATATTTGCATGTTGCGACCATTTTCCTTTCACTTTAATTAATTTATGGAATCTGCTTACAGCAATTATATTATTATTATTATCAATCTGCCCTTCCCTTGGTGCAGAGGTAGAGATCTCGCCTTACGTATCAAAGGTCACTGGTTCGTTTCCCGACCCGAGCGATAAAAATTTATTTATATGATATTGGACACTAATAAATATAAATAAATAAGGAGTTTAAATGGGCTCAGATATCGTAAAAGACGTTTAAAAAAATAAACATTATCAATTTAATTAAATTAAATTTATCATATCTTGCGTTTTATCATTAAAAAAAAAAAAGACTTTAGATATTGGAAAAAGAGTTATGGAAAATTTCAATATCCTTTTATAAAATAGCCAACTTCTAGAAAGAATTTAATGAACACTAATGATTTATTTTTAATATATTTCCTAAGTTAACAGTCTGGTTTTTGCAGATGTGTATAATGGTAGGGAGTGAGACATATTCGTATTTGTTCGAATGGTCGTTAATGCGGCCGCAGCATTTATTAACCTCGTCAATTACACTGGCGGCGGCAACGATGATGACTGCGACGGTAGCCACATTCGGTGGCGGGGATGAACCTCGTCTTCGCTGGTGCTACGTCGCTTTCCTCGTTTATGAGCTAGCCGTCGGTATTTATTTCCCAGCGATGGGCTATCTTAGGTAAGAAAGCCTCTTAATCACATCACATTCGTTGTTTATCTTCTCCTCTCTTCCCCATTATAGAAGTCAAGTGGTTCCTGAAGCACTCCGTGCCACGATCGTCAATTGGTTCCGAGTTCCGATGAACCTATTAACTTGTGCCTCGTTGCTTTGGTTCCGTCATTCCCCTTCCAGATCTGAAGAAAACAACGAGGCCACCTCGGGCGGTTCGTTCCTCTTCTGCACCGCCGCTCTTATTCTCGCCTGGATTTGCTCCAAAGCCTTCTCCAGAATTCATAAGAATGAGAAACATCATCATCATCATCTGCATTTCAAAATGAACAACCTTCATCGAGACCATGAACCACTTCTGAGTGAACCCTAGCGATTCACCTCAAGGTTAATAAAATATTAATTTAATAAAAATAAGCATCAACTTAATAATTTATAGAGCTTATATTTATATTATAATCATAAAGAAATCACATGCGATCCCATATAGACTATTTGAGATGTAACATTTTCATTTATTCTCTATTTTTAAATATAATTATAATTATTAAAAATTCAAATATATTTAATTGGGCAGAATTCAATAAAAAAATAAATACAAAAATATATAAATTTTTTAACACTTTCTTTATTGCGTCAAACAAATCTTTCAAATTAAAACAAAAAACTTCACTTAGGAATATTTCGTCTGCCCAGACTAAAAATAAAAAAATTACAAAAATAATCTCCCCCAAAAGGTCCTATTTATAAATAATGAGGAGAGGTTTTAAATACTCTCGTCTTTTTTGTACATCGAAACGGTGTATTGTGGCTGGCGAAAAACATCCGACCATACAATATTGAGATGAAGGTTTGCTTAAGCGCCCGTTTATAAAATGCAAGAAAGAATAACTTTAAAGCCTTTCAAGCATTTAGGATGGAGATGTATATAGGGTCGGGGGGACCGGGGTGACCAGAAATGGGTCAGAGAACCCGAAACCGGTGAAAGGAATGGTGTGTGTCATTCGTGCACGATACACCAGGGGTAACCAACCGGGGAATGATTTTTTTTTGTTAGGATTGAGGGTTTTTTAAGTCTTTTCCCTCAAAAAAAAAAAAAAAAATTAGGATGGAGACCCTCGCTACTAAACTAGTTGAAAAAGTTAATCCTTTTTTTTATTTTAAAAATACATTTCATATTTTTAAATCTTAAATAGCCAGGTCACCATACGTCAACTTTTACATGAGAATATATACCAACAAAAAAAAATAAAGGCAGGGTTAAATAATGTTTTATAAAAGCACTATATAATTAAAAACAAAAAGGATAAAGGTAAAACATTTTTGCTAGATAAGTTTATGTTTGGTTGTGTATAAATATTTCGCGTTCCCTGGAATCGTACCATTTTCGCAGCTAACGAACTACCTTTACACTAGGTACCAAACAACATCTCGCGCTCGCCATTATATATGAGTGAAATAATTTCACGCCGTAGGGAAGTCTTACTTTTTGCAATGCCATCTAACACACGCTTATCTTTCAAAAATGTGTTATCTTAAACGATATATTGACTCTTGCTCTTTACTGTCTATGGGGTGTTGTATTTCAAACAAAGTCCTATTGGTCCAAAGATGATAAAAATAAACAAAATAAAACATAAAATTATATTGTATATATATCTGTTTTCTTCAAAACAAAAAAGTAGAAACATAAAGAAAACAGTTATATTTTTTTATAATGCCTGGATAATGCAAACAATTCAAGAGTTGTTCAAAGAATATTATATTGCTATCATAATCATTTAAAAAAATCAATGTTATCTTTATGAATATACGTAAAGCAGTCATCGATATACTGATAAATACAAGTAATTCTATTTACTGACCTCTCCATCGACGATTACTTGTTCTATTATCAGTATGTCGATTACATATGTTCATAAAAATATTGTTTTTTTTTACACAGCTTTAAATTATTATGATAGAAATATAAAATATAGATATGAATTAGAGAAAGATGATTCGATTTGTTTTTTAGATTTAACTGACAACGTTCACTTTCTACTGATATACATTACAAATCCTGCAAATCAGATAGAATGATCAACTATCACTTAAACATAGTAATTGTCTGAAAATAAATGAAATGAATAGAATTCTTTTAACAGAAAGATTCAATCTTGACTATGACCGCTTATGATTTTTCAAAAGGTTCATTACGGATCAATTACAATCGAATTATTCTAGGAAGGGTAGATAGGCGATGTGCGATAAGGAAAGGGTGATAGGTCAGCCTTCTTAAAAGATCTAGATGAGGGGGAAACTAGAGCGGTATTATCTTTCCTTGTGATTGGTTGAGAGTTCCTTTTGATGACAGCGTTTTAGTATATAAAGATTCCGAAAAACTGTAACAACCTTTTTCATTGAGATTTAATGACTATTAATGTTATTAGGACTCTTAATCATTTTAAATTAATAAATTTCTTTCTTTTTTTGTAACTAGATTCCTACCATCCAAGTTCAATAGAAGAAAGCGAGCGAAGATAGAAGAAGAAAGACATGCCTGATCGCCTTCATTCCTCAACTCACATCACCTCTTTGTTTGTATTTAAAGTTTAGATAAAATTCGTCCAATTAAAAAAAAAAAAAAACAAAAACAAATTAAGGATAAAATATTTTTATTTCGTTTGTACTTTTCAATATAGCTTTAAAAAAAAAAACAAGCATTTTCTAATTGATAGTGATATTAATTATAAAGATACAAATACGCCAGTAGACTAGTTGAAACTATTTATTTATTTATTTATTTGTTAAAAAAAAAAAACTCGTTATAAAAGAATTTGATTCCTAATAATAACGAGACTAAATTTTTTTTTATCTTTAGTCATTAAAGTATTGAAAAATTACATTAACAAAACAATGTTATTGTTGTTGTTGTTGTTGTTATGTAATTTTATATATAAATTTTAACTATTAAATAAGAATCTCTAATAATACTTGAATTCTCATACACTTTAAAATATAAAAAAGCCAAACTAGGAACTACTTTTGATAGATGTGATATTAGTTAGAGACAAGTGTTTTTTTTTATATAGGAAAAAAAAATAAAAACGCTTTATTAGTAATACAAGTACTTATATGTACAAATTTTTTTTAAAACAACTCTAATAAATTAAATATTATTATAATTTCATTTATATCATCAAGGATTTTTCTTAAGTTTTTAATTATTTATCTTTCCTTCAATATTTTCTTTTTTCTGATCTATCAAGGAATGTGATTATTATGATTTTGAAAATTTTCTTTTTTATAAGAGCAATTAGATTAATATGCCCAAGATCTTTTCAGGCCATGCACGTTAAGACGAAAAGGTATATGCAGTAAAAAATATATATTATTATATAACAATAGAAAAATAATATTCATAATTTAAAACGTTACCCAAACTGGGATACTGATTTTTAATAAATAAATTACATTCTCGATGGCTAATTTATATTAAATACAACTTTTCAGTCACACATTTTATGGTCTTCTTCAGGTACAATTCACAGGGAGTTGCATTCTACAGATCACTAAAACCTTTGTGAATTGTAACCGAATTGTACCTGAAGAAGGTCACAAAAAGTAGTTGAAATTTTGTATTTAATACAAATAGGTCACAATTAAATCGAAAATTTATAATAATTTATTTATTAATTGCTATCGTTATTCTAGAAATCAAAATTGATTTAAATTTTTGTCAAATGCACAGTTGTTTTTGAGTTATAATTTTTTGAAGATAGAAAAAAAAAAGGCAATAGGAAATTAAAGAGCCTTCTTAGCTTCAAGTTGGATTATCAGCCCAAAAAGTCTTAGTCTCCTAGTTAGGAAGTCTTACTAGTTATTTGCTCTTAATAGTTGTGTTTGCTTATAACATATATTTTAAAATTTTCAGACCTAAATTCGAGATATACGAATCATTCGGCAATGCATAGATAAAATTTTTTTCTTTGATCTTTGAATAATAAAAAATTCCATCTCCATTCTTACGATGTTTAAAATGTCTCAAATTCAACTTCTAGATACTCCAATTACTCAGTATTGGAGGCAGGGGTGGGAGACTGGAAGGACAATGAGCATTCAATCCCTGAGCAAAGCTGTTGCTAAACTAACCATCCACTTTGCCAGATTTTTACAAAATGGCTGTTCACTTTCGTTGCGAATACTGTCCGCTCTGTCCATTCCCAGACGCCCAGCACTGAAGCTATATTAAATAAAGTATATATACCCACAAAGATGCTATTTCTATAAGAGATAAGCCAAATTCCTAACAATACTATTATTCAATTTTAACATCTTTAAAGAAGTATTGATAATGCTACTTCTAATTGATAAATTTAAATTTTTTCAAGACATGATTTATATAAAACATTAATATAAAAGCTATTTTATTTAAATATTTAAGTTCAACGTTTCTCTCATTCTTATTCAGTGGTTATCAATTCTTTAATAATTTGACTTATTTTTTGAGAGTTTGATGTGATTAATTTCGAAATTTTAGTGCAAAGGGCAAGCACGTCGTTGCTCAGAGTCCGAGCCGCATAGATCCCCATCAATAAAAATGTCCCCAAAACATCAAAGAGCGTTTCATAAAGAACTTAAACTAAAATTTTCTTTGAGATCTTTTTTGTCCATTTATAAAGAAAATTTTCAAAATTCTCACATTTAATTTAAATCACATATATTACTATACTTAAACAATATTTAAGACTGTGATAATATCCTTGTCCTATTAATTAGATATTTGGTTTTAATAAAATCATATTTAAAATTTTGTAAACAAAATCATTGTTTTTAATTGAAAGAGATTGGATTTGGAGTTATTTTTATTTAGAATCATGATATTATTCTCAAAACAACAACCATTTCTTAAATCTTGTTAGAAAGTAGTTTAATTATTAATCAAATCAAAAAGATTAGACTTGATAATATTTATCTAAATATATATACATGTATAATATACCTAAATATTTTACAAACTTGGAGGTGGTTGTTATGAAGGTTGTGTTTTTAAGTTTGAGGAAACAATGACTTTTTATAGAGCTTGAGATTGTTGTTTAATTTTTTTTTTAAATTTCTCGTCATTAAGCAAGTAATAGTGTTCGGAATTTATAATGATCAACAGCAAATAAATTGCTATTTATTTGTTGTTTTACTATCATTGATTAATGAACTTATCTTAATAAACTGGGTAATTTTATATTGTTAATAAATAAATTTCATTTTCGAATTAACTGTGATTTATTTGTATATACAATACGTTTCATTCCATGATCTTCTTCAGATACAAATCACAGATCTAAAGATCTACAATCAAAGGATATGAACATCTAGAGATCTAAAATCTGGATTGTATATCTCTCGATGTAATATAATTTGATTTGCATTTGAGTTGTTCCTAATGAAGGTCACAGAACGATGGCCGAAATGTTGCATTTAAATCAAATAAACTACAGTTATACCAAAAATGTAATTAATATAAATGATAATAACTGGGAAAGCTTCAATTCCCAAACTTTTTTTTTCTGGACTGAGAAAAATAAAATTGAATAATTTCTATAAAATTCATATATATATTAAGTTTCATTTTTCTGATATAAAAATATCTTATATATAAGGAGAAATGAAAGAGAATGGCAGCTAGGTGTTTCATTGGCAAATCAAACTCACTTTTCGGTCGACTATGCATTCTCAAAGGTGATATTCCGTCTATAAATAGATAGAAAATAAATGGTAAATATATATATCAATATTCCTGCTTATCACATATAAGGATCTATTTATTATTAGTCATCCGAAATCTCTCTTTGAGTTTCCAATAGAAAAAACTCCTCCCACTATCTTTCATTTCAGCTTATTCTACAAAAATTACTCAGCTTAATGTAAGATTCTGTTCTTGTGAACTCTGCTTAATGACCAATCAACAAAATTTTTTTAGAAATTGGTTGGTTAGTTTTTGTTCTTTCCACCTTAAATCATTACTTTTTAATAAAAATTCATTGTTATTTAGGCAAAAGAGTTTATTTTTAATATTTATTAACCTGTAAAGGGACTTAATTAATTTCTTTCCAGAAATCAAATTTGAATATTTTTCTAAAAAGCGGCTAAGAAATTGTCAATTATATACTTAAAACTGACCCCTCTCCCCTCCTTAAAAAACAATAAATTAATTTTACTTTCGGTTTATCTGTAATTGATTTGAAATATAACTACTCATTCTGATCCTTCCTCAGAAACAAATCACTCAATTATATTATGATGAAGGTCTCAGAATATTCAATCTACAGTTAAAAGGAAAATGTAATTTATTTATTACTGAAAATTCAAAATCTCAAAGGAATTTCTAGTAAAAACAGTTCAAATTTCAACAAAAATTTTATTTGGAGTACCCAAATTCAGTTCACCCACCCCCCCCCCCCCCTCCCCCTTTGAATCTTGGTTAGGCTATTGAGTTCAAGTTAAATATTATTCTATTATTCTGATGAAGAGAACAAGAAACAATGATAGAAGAAATCAATTCCATTGTGACTGTCATTTTCCCCTTTTGATGAGCTAATAATTTTTTGTATTTCTACTTCACAAAACAGAAACAATCAAATGAAAAGTACAAAATATTATACAAATACACAAAAAGAATCTGAATTGGGTATCAATCTAACCTGTTACAGGATTAATAAAAATTAAATTAAAAGAGGATGGAAAAAATTCCAAAGTACTTAAATTATTAATTTATTATATTAATAATAAAAAAAATTATTATATGTCATTAATAATAATTAAAAGAAAAAAGTGCAAACGAAATAAAAAATTGCTGTTGATTCTTATTCTGTTATATAGAAGAATATTTCTGACTCACTTTTTGAAATTAGAAAAAAAAAAATGCAGCTTTTCTAAAATTTGCTCTAGTCTTTAGCCTATTCAAAATTTTGTTTTCTTCTATTATTAGGTTTTTTTTTTTATAAAAAAAGGATATAATAAAAACCTTGGAGAAATTCTTTTAGCAAGTTGTTGTTGTTATGCTAAAAATATTATTATATATACAAATATTATATATACATATATATATATATAAATATATCTTTTTGATATTCTAATTTTTAAATATAATGAACTGGTTTATAATAAATAGTAAATAATAATAAATATTAAAACATTTATGTTTTTTTTTTTTAATGATTTATCTTATTTTTTGGACTGAATTGTATTAAAATCACTAGATATGTACATACGCTGGCAACCATCTGGAACAATCGAATATAAGAATTTATTAAAATTAGAATCCTGTCAGAGGCCGTCAAACTTTGCATATTAATTTTAATTAATAAAAAAAAATTGGAGAATTTTAAACAACAATCGACCTATTTAAAGTTAAATTTTGACCACAGCTATTAATTTTATTTTGATTATGAAAAGATTTATTTTTATTATGAAAAGAATGAACTATGTTCATAGGAGGCAAAAATAAAAAAGGGTAAAAATTCTTCTTCCTTTAGTATAAGGTCAGATTCACATGGCTCGCGATGCGAAGAGAAGAGAAGACAATCAATGATATGTTTAGATTGGAAAAGAGAAAGAAAGTTAGGTTTAGATGCTAGTAGGACCATTCCGGCTCATGCCACCCGTTTACAGGATTTCTGGGTCCCCCCCCAAAAGAAAAATCCAGATTACAAAGGCATTATATTTTATATAATAACAGCATTATAATAAAAATGATATAAAAGATATTTAAATTGTAAAATTAGAATAATATAACAACAATAACAGGAGACATTATTTATTTATTCTACAAAGATGATCTAGCTTTTATAACAGAAAGATACTCTCTTATTCATAAAGTTTTCAAAATAGTTGCTAATTTTATAATTTAGTGATTATAGATGCTTCCGCCAAATTCAAATTCAGTTTAAATACAAGGGAACAAAAAATAATCTTTTTAACTTTCCCATCCATACTTAAATATTTATTAATTTCAATTTATCATGGTTGTGAGTCGATTGTGCCGGTCTGGATCCTAGTTCTGCGCAAAGTACAGATAAATTTGTAAATAATTCTCCGTCTTTGAGTGAAACTCGATCGCTCCAAATACAACCGAAGTTGTTCATCCTATTCGCGCAAAATATCTTGCATTATCTGCCGTAGAGTGAACGGATCTACCTTGTTTTACGACCGCTTTATATATCGAAGAAGAGCTTATGAAAATTGTTTTAGGTAATAACGCAGGCTTAGGTTAACGACCCTTGAAAGATTCGGTCAGATTTTATCCAATATGAAAATAAAATTGTATGAAAAAATTTACTAGTTGCTTGAGACATATTATTCAAATTTTGTTTGTAGACAGGCTATCATTTCTCTGTTTCAAATATATTATATAAAATCAGCATTTTTTATTCATTAGACTTAATTAGTTAATTTCAATTGATGATGATGTTCTTCGTCTATTTATAAATAAATCTACTTACTGCATAAACAAAAGAAAGATTCAAGTTGAATAAGCCCATTACGGTTATTTTTAACTTGTCATGCATCAATTGAAGAGAAACCCGTTGAAGCTGGAAAATAACAATTAAACAAATAAATAAAACAATAAATAAAACTATCCTTGTTTTATACCTCTATCTTGATCAGCTCTCTTTTTTCCTTCATTATTAAAAAATGCGTTATCATCGAGAGCTTATTAGACTGAAAAAAAATAAACAATTTCTGATTTGATTCATAAAAAAGATTCTATAAAGTTAAATAATTTAAATTAGCCTACTGTTTTAGTCTTTTTGGCATCTTGGGTTAAATAGACTCAAAAAGAAATATATATTAGGTTATTACTGTACAAATTATCCAGACAACTCTTGGTATCCAAATTATTTAAATAAATTTACATCGGAATGCCTGGGATCCGAATCCACACCCCTTGACTTTTATAGAGACCATGTCAATACCTTAACCTCTAATGATGGTGACATTGTTGACATTGTTAATATTGGTAACCTTAAAAGCCAAGGGTTGAGGGTTCGGATCCCAGGCAGTCCGATGAAAATTAAATCAAATTTACCAATTTGTATAAATAAATATGCCTGTATAACGAATATCGTATATATTCTAATTATGATTGTTTAATGTCTCTATGAATGCCTCAGATGCCGAAGACAAGAAATAAAAAAAACTATACAGGATTAATTGCATTAAATTATTTTTATTATTGATAGTAACTAGTGAGTTATTCAGTGGATGTGACCTAAAAACTTCCCTCCTTTCTAAATCATAATAAAATTGCAAAAACAATGAAAAATGGAATTTCAAAAAGAAAACTATTGCAAGAGATTAAACAATCTAAGTTCTCAAGAAATAAAAATCTCTTCTATCTTATCATAATTGATAATTGCTTTCCAAAATTGATCGACTTACTTGTTCACAGAGAGAGGTACAATTCCAACAAGCACGTGTAAATCCACAAAAACATATAAAAAAAAGAATAATCATCATAAATGAGGTTACGAGTGGATTATTGTTCTTGTCAAAAAATTCTAAGGCAAGGGACAGAAGGAAATATGAAAACGTGGTCATTCCACAAAAAATAGAAATCACCAGGAACAACAAGGAGGGACCAAACACCTGAGAAAATCTTCTTATTAAACTGTTCAAGTTGGCGTGTAATTCAGCGTAATAATAAACAAGCTCTCGGGATTGTTCAATCTGTAAGAACAGAAAATAAAACATTTATACATTTACTAAACTAACATTTTGTCAAGTCGTAAAAAAATGGATAACCAAGGCGAAATTCCCTAAGTTAGGTCCTTATAACCATAACCGAACTCTCATTTGCTCTATTGACTGTCCATCCAAACAAGTGAAATGGCAAGAAGTAAATTCAAATAAAAGATACTGAATTAATTGATTTTTTTAATTTCTTTGCATAATAAGAGAGATGCTTTTACAAATCCTTAGTAAAATATAATTTATTCGTTGTCCAAACTTAAATAGTAAAAAATAAAATGCAAAATAAATGGATACCAGAAAAACGCGAATTAGCCGTTCGGGCCAAAGATTGCGTTTCTTACATACCAAATCTGTGAAGGATTGCATGCTTAGACAAGTAAAGAATATTTTTTATACTTACAGACAAAATATGTGACCGAGGCATATATTTTCTAAAATCATCGTTTATTCTTTCATAAAATAAAACAATAAAACTTAAAGTTCGGGCAAATATACCCCAAACTTGACCCGTTGCAACAAATGTAAACACAAGTATGTTTCTAAATAAATAAGAATTTTTCTCCACAGGGATAAAATATTCAGAAAAGAATATTTGTAATATACTTAGAGTTATTATTATTACCTAAAAAAAAGTATTGATTATTCAAAATGTTATATTTCTAATTAAGAGAATAAGAAAAAGATACAACAAAGTGAGAATTTATTGTGGTGAAAATTTCTTACTTGTATCATAACAGCTATAAAAATATTACTAAACCTTATACACTTTGGATATTTGGCGAGTTGATTAATTATCTCAATTATTTTATTAGAACAGAGAAGACATAATCCAACAGCCACTATGTAGTTGCAAATGATAAAATAGATAATACCAAAAGAGAGAATCTAAAGAGAAGAAAATAATTATTATGCATTCAACAGCAAAATAAAAACAGTCATGATTTTTTAAATTGGAAAAAAAAAAAAATATAATATTTTAGTAAGAAGTTTAATTATGTTAATAATATCGCATATTTTGGAAAGAGTTGTCCCTTCTCTTGCAAATATTATCCCTAAGGCTCCTCAAAAAAGAGAAGATTTAAGGAAGAGATCTCTATACCTAAAAGAGTTTAATGGTCAAAAATATTAAATTATTAATGAGGCCTAAATTTTCAAAAAAATTTATTAATTTCTTGGCAAAAATAGTTTTTTTTTATAAAGGAAAAGTGAATTGGTTCAATTATTTCTTCCCATTTCAGATCACCTTAAATCTCCTTTTCTAAGAATTTAATTAAATACTTACATTGAAAATATCATTTTTCCATTTGATTGGTGGCAAAATAATACAAAATGATCCAACAGTCATAATATAAAGTATTAGAGAATAGATAAACCAAAATATATTAAAAATATATTTTTTCTCTCCATTTATATTTGTGATTATAGAATAAGGCTCAAGTCCTAAAAGTCGACAAATCCAAAAATTAATTTGCAAACTGCTATGCAAATCGTAATACATTATTATTATTAGCCTAAATCGATATTTGTGGAATTAGTATTAACGTAATCAAGAAGGCTTCAATCAATATAAACTAATTTATTAATGAACAATGTGATATTAATTTGTGTTAGTATTCAATTAAATAAATTAAAGACTTGGAGGGCTATTAAAAGAAATGTATATTTCTAATACATAAGCAATCTATTAGGTCAAAAAAAACTTTAATACTTAAAAGAAAATATAAATAAATAAATTCGTCTTCTTTTTCTTAATACTAAGAATAATAATGCCAGTCATTCAGGCAATAACGAGGGACCAAAATTAAGTACAAGGGCGCTAAGATAATACATTAGGATCCAGAAAATTTAGAGATGTTAGTATCAAATGCCTTGAGAATTAAGGTTTTAAGAAATTATGCAAAAATCTTGTAAAGAAATAAATAATAATAATAATAAAGTTTTCATCTTTTAACTGCAAATGCACATATTTTACTTTAAACAAAATGTTATCGTTGATTTGATGGCAATACTTATAAAAGTGGTCTGCCGTAATTGTTTCACCATATAAGAATACAAGAATATGTAATGGATTGGACAGGACAGCAGACCACAAAACACACATCATATCTTTCAGTTGGTGCAATTTCGGCTTTGCAAAGTGTTGTGGAGTCTCATCGCGATCTAACCATTGAGCTGAGCGTCGCCTATTGTGGAGCGTTGCCTATTCCACTTTTCATCACAAGTCACAATAGGACCCATATTCAAGACATGGACGAATCGGAGAGAGCCTTATATAGGGTTAGAAGTTGGTGAGGGGAGAAATATGGCTTGAATCTGAAGAGGAAACCAGGCTTCCTAGCAGCGGATTTGACGACCGCAGAAATATGGTTATTCCAGGAAAGATCTGAAGAAATCGTCATACACTGGATACCAATTGGACGCATTTCTTTAGATCGAATGACCTCTTCGCCTCATTGATGGTTTTGTAGCAGAGATTGCTGACATTATGGAAGCTATCCAACTCAGATGTGTTTTGGTGTAGGCTTTGTTTTTGGCAGGAAGGGCCTTTTTACATTCGGCAGTAAAC
>JAAAKE020112017.1:7939-36880 GCA_010014785.2 Anisolabis maritima
TCTTTTTAATGTTAAAAAAATATACAAGTGAAATTTTATTTAAAAATGCAACCAGAGAACTTTAGAGTTAAAAACTTCCCTAAAATTTTCTTATAATTTTATTTTTTTCTCTTTTATATTCATAAGATATTTAAAATTTTTTATTAGTATGAAAAATAAATTTTGCCCCTTCCCCTTCAAAAGTCTCTTTTTAATGTTAAAAAAATATACAAGTGAAATTTTATTTAAAAATGCAACCAGAGAACTTTAGAGTTAAAAACTTTAAACAATGAATCATATATAAAGTACTATTCTCTTTCAAAATCTTTTATTTTATTATTAATAAAACTGGTCATGTTCCCTATATAACTTCCTCTTGGTTGATGTATTCTCCATTTTACTATTATTATTGATAGAAACTTGTTTTCATTTATTAATATTTATTTTGCTTTGTGCTATTTTTTCCCCACTTGATTTCTCTTCAATAAAAGATTCATTCTCATCTTGAGGTATTTCGTTAGTAATGGAGTTTCTTATTATTGTGAGACCTTTCAACTTTTCTAAAGATTAGTTTATATCATTTTTGTATGTATTATGACATAAATTCTCAGAGGGTTACCTAATCCTCAGATATCGCCATTGTCTAGATTATTCTGCTCTTGTTCATTATACCAAAGAATATAATTTAGAATTCATTTATTTTATGACGATTAAACTGGTAAAATTTTTGTTTTGCTCCATAATAGAGTCAAATACTTTTAATTCGTAATCAAATTCTGAAGGTTACCTGAAAACGAATTCACTTGGTTGAGCATTAAAAAAAGAGATGACCATTTTTGAAATTTGATATAGACTCTATTATATGGAACTAAATCACACTTTTATCTAAACATCTCCAATAAAGCTTGTTTTGATAGACGAATAATATTTTTTTGAATCTGTGATATTTTGATCAAAATTGACAGTTCAATAATTGAAAATATCTTGTGTGACGGCCACACATCACACCTAACAAATATCTACCAAAAGTACTTAACGAAGTATTAAGCCTTTTACAATGCTTATTTTTAACTTTTATATTAATATAAACAATAAACAATAGCCACCAATAGAAGTTAATGCATTTTTAATGTATGCTGAAAACTAAGTATATTGTAAAGATTTTGGAAAGGGTGTGTGTCTAATCTCCCCCTCTCCCTGTCTCTTCTCAAGTGAGATTTCACTTTCACTGGATTGGTATAATTGCTTTTTTTTATTGCTAAAATCTCTCGGTATATCGGAGAGAGAGAAAGAAAACCTGAGTTGGATAGTCGTCAAGAGAAGACAAATTACACACACATCTTAAAAAATTTTAATCAAAGGAATTTTCTGCACTATAGGAATCATCAAAAAATTAACACTAATAATATTTCCTATAAAGAAGAATTTTCATTAGTAAAAAACATTCTTGTTATCTATTACGACATTCAATTTCGGGCTTTGTTTAGCTCATCTCATTAAAATCTCGTAATACTTTCCAAAATTAGGCGTCCACACTCCATGGGGCACCAAAGTTCTTAAGGAGTGAGAAAAAAGATAATTTCAATAATAATAATTTTATTATTATATGCAGAACTAAGGTAACCTAAAAATATAAATTTATTTAGAAAAGTGATTCCCAAGGCGATATCGCACTCCAAAGGGTCCATGAGGAGATCTCAAGCCAATGAAGAGGTTTTTTAAGACGAAGAAAGGGGCGGTGGGGAATCATTTTGGAAAAAGGAATCTGTGATTTCAGAGCCGAGTTGCAGAATTTTTTGCGAATGTTGTGATTATCGACTACGAGTTCCGTTTCATTGTCAAATTTTTAATAGTGACTTACGTAAATCCGGATGTCTGAAGTTGAGGGCAAGTCTTGGGCTGCCTGTTTATTTAACGATAAAGAGCCCCCCCCCCCACCTCTCGTTACTAAGGAGTAAGTAAGACTTAGTCTTGAGTGATCCTTTTGTCTTAAACTTAAAATTTCATTTAAAAAATTATTGGTCAATTTTTTACTAATCACATAAATTTGAAAATGGACAATCTTTTAAATGCAACCGCCTGGGTCTGAGTGCATCCTTTACAACCTAAACCTTATGTGTATGCTATCACACATAAATATCCAATGGTATATTTTAAATTAATATATCTTCAGCAATGGAATTTTCTATATTAATTTTGAAGTTGGTTATCATCATCTCAAATTACTTATATTAACAGAGAGTGAGAGAATTTAATATATAGAAGAAGAGAATGTACTGAGTGTACAAAAAAAAAAAGTAATAGACCCGGAAGCATAGGAATTTAACGATTTGTTTTGGATGCACTCAAATATCACAGATAAATAATTAAAATTTTAAATTAAAACTTTCACGGTCAAATAAATTACTAAATAATAAAAAAATTTGTTTCGCTTATTACTATTACTAAAAATAATAATAAAGTGAAACATTATCGAACAATTTTTTTCTCCCAAACAAAATAAATTTTTAAATAATTAATTAAAAATGTTTCATGTGTAGAAAATTTTAAAACTATTTGTTTAATTTTCTTAATAAAAAATTATTAGCAATTCAGAAAATTTACGGATTATAGCTTTACTTGGTTGATTGTATTTTCGTCTACTTCCTTCCCTCTCCTTTTTTTCATTTCTTTATTTATTATTGGGAAATTAAATAAAACACCTGTTGTTGCCTGTTGTTTTGTGTTGTCTTCAGGAAGAAAAAAAAACGCAATTCCATATAAGACTTTGCTATTTTAATATTAGAAAGGATCCAGCCGACCCGCTCGTTATTAAGGTCATGAGAAAAAAAATAATTTTCGTTCAATACGGGAAAAATATTGAACGAAAATAAATAAAATTTTATATTCACCCACGCCTTAATGACGAAAGTTTTTTTTTTAATTTCAAAATATTTTTGAAATCTTATATAAAAATTTTTTACAAACAAAATTAAAGAAAAAAAAAGTTATAATTATGGATTTAGCAAACTATTTTTTCTTCTAATATATTGTCACTAATACAATAAATTGGACAAGCCTGACATTTTGTTTTAAATATTATTAAGTAAATAATTCCTATACAATTTAGAATTTTATATCGCGAAATTTAGTTTAAAAATTTGTCTTGTTATGGTTAATCAATTATCAATCAATAAAGTCTAGTATATATATTATATATATTGTCTGATAAATGGGCCTATATTATAACTAGAAAAATTCCGAAAATCATTGGATGACAAAAATATTTAAAAAAAAAAAATAAAATAAAATAAAATAAATATTCGACAGCCAACTTCTTTCCTATCTAATTAACAAACTTTCAACCATTATAATTCTGTCTAAATTTTAGGATCATCTGGTTTAGAGAATATATTATTATAATAATACTCAACTCTAGATACAAGAATAATATAATAATATATCTTTTTGGATAATTTTAATTTATATTTAAAATATATATATATTTACTCAATGAAAATTTTTTTTAATTGTCGAAAAGATTTTAATCCACTTATTAAAAAATTGTTACAATTAAGCTAGTCTAGTTCTTGTAACCCAAATTTTACTTTAAGATCGCAAATGGAGTAGTATATATGTCTAAACAGTTTTTGCTACTTGGAGTGAATGAGTGAAGAGGTATCGGTCTGGCGGGTAGTAGAGAGAAAGAGAGATATACAAGGAGAGAGAGAGAAAGAGAGAGCCCGTGTGGGGAGTTTTCACTTTTGCACGGTTGAACCGGCGAGGCGCACCCGGGCAGCCTGCGGCATACCTGGGCCATTAGCTGTCCCTGAGCGCCAAGGGCGCGGCTCGCGTGCCGATGACATCAGATAATAGCAATGCGTAGCGAGGTGAAGCGGAGGACCAGTGCTCAAACCACCACATCTCACTCTCTCATTCATTCAAAAAAAGGGGAGGAGGGGGTACACAAGCATCCCCCACCCTTTCGTTCGTCTATCAACATCGTCACACTTCTTAAACTAACCATCTCTCACATCTTGATGACAAAATTATTATTTTTTATGTAATCCATTACTTCTCTAAGTTTAGACTCATGATATTTATATTGTAGGTTGATTTTCAGTAAAAATTTAAAATAAAATATTTTTTGCATATCAGTAAAACTTAACAATCGATTTTTGTAACAGTTTTTAGAAAACGCCAGACATCTCTCTAATTTGAAAGCGCATATATATGCAGTGTCGGATCCTGACACATTATTATTATATATATTTTTTAATTATTATAGATGAATCTTAACTTTTTTAAATTAACATTTTTTTTTCAGATTTTCGAAATTATTATTATTATTATAGAATCAACTAGAATGATTAAGTGAATCAAAAAATATAGTAGTACTCAACATGGGTTTCAAAAAGAAAAAAATACATTAGATAATCTGACAATTTTGGCTCATGATATATATATATATATATATATATATATATTAATTAATATTTAATTTTCATTGTCATAAAACCTTCTTACGATAACTTTAATATTGAAGTTTTAATCAAAAAATTAGTAGAATTAAAATACCCATTCGTCTAATTATTGCAAATAGATCAATATATATTAGGGCAAATAAACAATTATATGTCCCAAAAAACATTTCGAAAGACCATCAACAAGGTTCACTAACAGCTTCAATATTATTTATGTAATACATAAATGACATAGATTCTCTTTGTATCAGTAATGTGAAAATCTTGCAGTATGCTGACGTTTGCCTTTACACGTCATTTAATTTTATTTCTTTAAATAATTCTGGATTTATTTTGATTTCACTAATTATTTTTTTAAATTTTATTTTTTTCATGTCTTAGTGCACCCTGATGATTCTTTTTGGAAAGGAAGCAGCTTCCTTTCTTTTTCCATAATAAAATTCCAAATAAGTAATCAGGATCCTTCCACACATGACTGAAAAATTTTTTCCAACAAACTGATATACTCATGTGTTTGTACAAAACTATATATCTGGATTAATCCAAAACTTCTCTCTACTTTCCGTACTAACGCACTTACCATTACGTCAAGTCATTAAATGTTAAAAAAAAATTTAATGAATTTCTTAAACAACACAGTGAAAGGGATGTCTCATTTTAGGATGACTAATATATTATTTATTGGCTTATCATTTGAATCACATCCTCTCCCCCCTCCGCTTCCACTTTCATTCATAAAGTACTATCTCCCCAATTTTGACTTTTTTTTGCACTTGATAGAACGAATGATCCGGGCTTAGAAAGCTGGCACTTTCTATGCTCGCGGGCCTCTCTGGCTTTAGGGCCCTGCAGACTTTTCTACTGATACATACTGACCTATTTAAATGAATTAATAATAATTCTCTTTCAACTTGAATCAAAAAATTTGTATCAATCCAGAGTGGGGTAATTTGTAACAGGTTCTATCAAGTTCACTAGCAAGATACCAAAGCAAAATTAATTTATAATTTTAAATAAAATTTGTTCCTAAAATATATTTCACAAATAAATAACAAATATATTTTAGCTTTCACTCAATAATAAAATAAAATACAACAAAATAATTAGAAGAATTTTATTATACACATCGAATTGTTTCTTTAAATAAAGAAAAAAACAAGTTTTTTTTAGTTGATAAAGTTCTCTAATTAATTAAAAATTGGTTTAATTTTTTTCATTTAACGGCACAAAACAGATTAACAGAAAAGTGTAGTTTTAAGGTAAATTCTAACTGTGAAAATATAATTATAATTTTTTAGAAAATATCTTACTCTCATCTAGCACCTCATTTATTTAAATAAGAAATTCATGCTTTTTTTCGAATACAAAAAAAGCGGTTTTAACTATCTCATCTTCATATACATGAGTCTGTAGACAGGATTGCGGCCAAACAAAATAAGCTGTTAATTTAAAAGACCAAAGGCAACAATCGACTGAGAAATATTTTGATAAAATTTTTTAACAAAAGTGATTATAAAAGAAATTATTACTAACTTTTATCTGAGAATGTTTATTCATATTTTTGCAATGTTTCTAAATATCAGGCTGAAGGGAAAGTTAATGCCAGTTTTTGTTTTGTTTTGTTTATTTTATATTTCTGATTGACATCTGAAAGATAATAATACGATTTTAATTAGAATATACTGGAAAACCTATTTACACATTATATTAATTAATTAGATATTATACAGGACTGAAAATGGCCCAATCATTTCACAAACGTAATTAGCTTACTAAAAAATTTTTTTTTATTATTATACTAAATTCTTCATTCCAAGTTCACTGGGCCCATGGAAACAGCATTTTCTACAACCCTACCAACATATTACAATTTTGTAGCCAAAAATTTGAGTAAAATTTAATTTTTTTAATTACACGGCCACGGCACTTGAGGCAAATTCAATATCATTTTTTACTAAAAGTTTAATTACAAATGAAAGAAAGTTAACTATAAATATTAATGGTTAAAATAATAATAAATAAAAAATTAGATTATATAATTTATATATTTTACCTTTAACATTTAAATAAAAATAAATACTATATAGAATTTAATAGTAATAAATGGAGGTAAAAAAATATTTATATAATGATCATTTTTTTACGTTTGAAAAAAAATTTTAAAAATTGTGTCGAATAAGAAGTAAAAATATAACAGTAATTTTGCTAGATTTTAAAATATTATTAAATAAAACTTGACATAATAAAATATTCTGATTTATTTTAAAATCAAATAGGTCTATATAGCTTTAATTTCATTTTATAATGCGTAATAATTTTTTTCTATTTCCTTCCGTTCTGCAAAAATAACATGATTTTTTTATTCCCTAGAAGCTGTCTGACTCCACTCTCTCTCTTTTCCTGTCTTTCTGTGACGCTTTCTTTTAGTTCAAAAACCAATCGATTTTGAACAAATTTAAGGTTTCACTAATAAGAAGAGAAATGTTTAACCGGAAATGGGAGAGCAACTTATCCTATATAATATATTAATATATTAGATATATTAAATACAACCGTATGAAAAAATTAAACATGTCAAGGCGCAACCTAGCTATCACCTATTGCCCATGGGTCTAGACCCCAGATGTGAGCTTTTAGAATTGATAAATGATAAAAATTTTTATACATATCGAATTTTAATATTAGATATATTTTTTCTCTAAAATTATAATTATGGTTACTCAATTTCAGAAGGCCCCAGGAAGAAGTGAAGTTAAAAAATCGGGAGTGGCCTCCCCTCGACTTTCTCGTATACACATTTTTAGGAAAAATAGTTTTACTAAATATATTAACATCGAAATTATATGCGGTTGCCGAAAAAGGACCAAATTTCAACCATGGTCTCTGATATTGACATAATGTATGTATACAACATTTGACTCGTGTCAGTGAAATTTTATTTGAGTTATCACGATTTTTAGAAAAACTTTTCAGGTAAAGTATCACACCGGCTGGGGAAAGAGCCCAAACGTTGATAGGGATCTAATGCACGTATGTAAAATTTCTTTAATCTACATTAAAAAGTTCTGGAGTTATCATGTTAACGAACATACACACAGACATAATTCGAAAAATGGTATTTTCGAACTCAGGGAGGTCCAAAAAGTCAAGGACAATCAAAATCTCAAGATCGAATTTTTGGACGAATATAATACTTGCCTTATATTACATGTACGGGAAAGTAAAAAATGAGAGTTGGCGAAAATAGGTCTATTTTTACGTAAAAAAAAAAACCAAACAAATTAAAATTCTGACAACTAGCAAAATTTTACTAATACCTGGTATATGAAGTTGTGTTCAGCCCCTCTTGCGTTTACCCCTCCCCCCTTCCATTTGATAATTTAGGCCGGCCCCCCCTAAAGGTTCCAGGGGGGAAGATGCCTTCTTCTCCAAATAGGGCTCCTGCGTCTATAAGTGAAACTTTTATTATTTTTAATCTTGGACCCTAGAAGTTTATCCTAAAGAAATTTTTAGAAATAAATGATTTAAAAACAAATAAACATTTATTTGGTTCTTAAATGGTAAGCCTAAAATAGAGAAAAGTTCCTATTTAATAAAAAAAAAAACTCTTTCTCTTTTATCAATTTTAACTCTTTAAGGGTTGAAATTAAAGAAACTTTTAAAACATTTTTTTAAAGATAAAGATCAAAAAGCTTTTTTTTTGCCTTAAAGATTTTACGAGTCCCCAACCTTTTTTCTTCATAAACGTCAAGTGGAAGCGACGCCCTGAAGTTAGACAACCAACAGACTTTCTTTTTAATAAATTTAATTACTAGGGACCTATTTCACTTCAATAGATTTATTTATCTATCAATTATTAATAGTTCTCACTTAAATTTCTATTTAAGGGAAATGTCAAAATATGCGCAAAAAATTTCAGAAAATATGCTATCATATTTTCAGAATATGTAGTTGACAGAAATAATTTTCAAAGAATGCAAAACAAGCACATATATAAACAAGAGGGGAGGGGGACCCTCCAAAACATGCCTATAATACCAATATATATATTTTTTTAAATTAAAAATTCTTGTTTTAATATAAACTTTGGTCCCATCTGGGGATTTTGTACTTTTTTTTTTTTTGGTTTGGCGAAAATATATATATTTTCACTTCTCAGTTTCAATTTTTTTTTTTTCAATAGAAATAAATGTATTTCAATTTGAAGGATTTATTTGTCCTTCGCTCTCTCAAGTCCTTAAAATTTTGGAAATAAATATGTACTTCTCCATTCCTTTTAAAGATTCATAGATTAGATAAAGATGAAAAATATTGTTTTTACAAAATATGCATTAAAATGCACCAAATAAATATGCAAATAAATGACAATTTTTTTGCTCTGTCGTTTAAAATATGCATATGCATATTATCCTAATTCTATTTATATCCCTAACAAAAACTTAGTTATGCGAGAGCAACAGCAAGTTTTAGGGGAGTTGGAACTCGAATAGCTTCAAGCCTCTGATTAACATAATAATGATGGGCACATCGGTCCTAGTGATTGGGTATTGATTGTCGAGGCTTATTTTTAAGGACTAGATAAACAGAGCCCAACTATTCTCTTGTAACGGCCCCGATTAAGAAGGGATCTTGTTATTCTCGTTTGGCAAGACATGTGGAATTAGTCTTCTCCTTAGTTTAAATCATATCATCATCATCATTATCATTATGAGATCATTAACTCTCTCGATGACCCATCTTACGGAATCGGGGAGATTATTAATCAAAATTACATTTTTATCTAAGTTTATAAATATTTATAATAATATATTTTTTTTTACAAATTACTGTAAAATTATTAACTTATTAGTAGTAAAATGTATTTAATTCTTTATTTGTGAATTAAAAAATAAACAATTTATCTTATTTATATATTATTCAACTAGTTGCGTAGGCTCTATATTATTCAACTAGTTGCGTAGGCCCTCTGGACCCCCTTTTGATATTTAGTTTTCTCAACAAATAGGGGCTTCACTTACATATCTACCTTGGGCAGGCCTCCCATCCCTTAATCATCTGCTGCAACCTTCCCTTACTTCAATTAATAAAAAAAAAAAAAATCCCTAGTCTAGTACTCTCTATCCTGCCTCGCCCATCTTGATCAGTTATAGTTACAGATAGCGCCCTCTAATCAATATCAACTATAGTCGTTAACATACTTGGGCATTTTTTTAAATGATAATTTATAAATATATATAAATTACAAAATTTCATTTCCAAACTTCATCTGGAAGTTGTCACACTGATGGACATTGGCTATTATATATATAATAAAATATTATTATAAAATTTTATAATAAAAACTTCGTCTAAGTATTCTTTGTATAAATAATTACCGAAAGACTCCGCTAAACGAGGCTCATATTATGGTGTGTATAAATTTGTTCCTTTTTACTTTCTGGAATGTAGTAAACCCAAATGACTAACTTACTAGAGATATTTCGATTAATTGCTCTAGAGCTTCTCTCGAGCGGACCTCGCGTCTGCTCTTCTTAGAAATTAACAAATGAACATGCCTGATTCGCTCTAGAGGAGCTATGGAGCAAATAAACGAAAAATTGATTTGTCAATTAAATTAATACGGATATCTCTAACCACTTTTGAAATAATCATCCAAAGTTTTTCCTAATTTTCTAAAGAAGAAATTTTCTTTCATTTATTTATTAATATTTAATATTAATATTGTTAGTCTTGAGTATTGCCTGTTTACAGCTGTTGCTTAGCTAAAACTCAAAAGGAAAATCAATCACTTGCTCGGCTATCTAAGATCTCGCAATGCAAGGACCCCTTTTCAATAAACACCTCTTAAAGAATTACATAAAATTTCAACAAGTGAGCAAGCCTGGTCTGCTCTAAAGGAGCTACGGAGCAAAAAAGCGAAAAATTCATTTGTGAGTTGATCATTTTAGTTATCTACCCTCCAAACAAAAACGAAAGAATTTATGCTCCTCATGGTACGTTCCAAGAATTCCAAGCGCTTTACGAAATAGAGTTAAGCGAAGAGCATGTTTACATGACTATAAAATGGAACTATTCTACTTTTATTCGATAAATTCGGCGGGAGATGAAGAAAATTTTTTGTCACCAAATCACACCAACTGGCACAAAGTAGTATAAATTTTTCTAATCCATTACATATAATTTTCATTTTTTGGATTCCTTATAAGTATTTATTTATTTAAAAGTAATTACGCCGTTATTTATTAATTAAAATAAATACGAAACTATTTTATTAAGCTTTTAATGACATCTTATTACGCAAATCTTTTTATTTTATTAATTTTTTTAAATTAATATTCATAGCAATATTAATACTTTTTTATCTTAAAGTTTTTTCTTATATTACTAAACCAACTAACGTGAATTATTTTTTCGTTCCTATTTATGTTCCCAACTAGAACACATCGATCAATCTATAGGCTCAAAAAAGCGATCTAAGCTGATTTCCTGCCATTTGATCATCAGTAAATATTTTATTTCCTGTGCATTTTCAATGACAATAATTGAAATGAATTTAACTCAATGACAGAAATTATATATACTTATTTTTGGGGACGAATTATATCCCATCGTATTATATCAATAGCAGTATATTAAAATTATATAAATATAAAATTGAAAATTTATATAATATTTAACTGGAGATCTCGGCGATAGACTAAGGTGTCTATAAATTACAAGGTCCTTACTTATATCAATTTAATAATTACTACAAAACTATTAAATAATATATAAATATTAAATTCGAATATCTCTAATCTCTTTTGAATTAATCCACCAAAGTTTTTCCCAAATGAGAAATTTTTTTTTCATTTATTTATTAATATGTTAGTATTGAATATTGTCTTTTATAGCTCTTTTTACAGCTGTTAGATAAAACTCAAAAGCAATTATCAACCCACCCGGCTATATAAGTTCTGCATTGGGAGGACCCCTTTTCAAGAAACACCTTAAAAAATCACAAACTTTCAAGAAGGGAAAACTTACTTCCCTCGGAAGTAACATCACATATTTTCATCTTTAAAAACTTTAAAATAATCATTTTCTTCTTATCTCTCATTATTTTAACATAATTTAATGGAATCCATCTTTGTAATTCTAATCCAAAATTCCTAAGCAAACTTCAAAGAACAGATGTAATACACACGATTAGATTCTGATATGAAGAGTTTATCTGTGCTAAATATGCATTTTTTAGCTTGTCACTAGTTGTCGATGTTACAAGTTGCTTTAAAAGAATTTTGATCCCTTGCTCCCTTAAGATGAAAATAATCATGTCACTGTATTAAATCGTCTTAAAATTATTTTTAATATTTTCTTTTTCTTTTCAGGTCCAACGTCTTGCTCATTATGAATATTTGGAATCGATGTTACATCCCTCTAATGATTCTCGAGATGATGAGATCTGGACCACTCCGAAAAATAAACAAGTATGTACTGTCCCAAAATTTTTTTTTATTTGTCACAACAAAATAGAATTTTCTTTATTTATGTCTATTTCGTACAGGATGATCATTTATGTCAAAATTGTGTGAAATTAATTTAAACTTCCTCTTCCTTTAGCATTTTCTCTTATTCCCTTTATTAGGGTTTCCCAAACTTGTTTCTATTTTGCATTAAGATTTATATATGAACCTATATATATATATATATATATATAATTTTATTAACATATTTTTTTCATTTGATGGTAAAAGTATCTGATTATTCCAGAATTAATCTTAATCATCATCAATTAAAATCACCTTTCCTCATACCCACATAAAATTTCAAGGGACTTCTTCGCACTCTCGGTTGGGAACACCATTATCACTGGCGAAAATCAAGGTAGATATAGGGTGGAGAGGGGAAGATTACTTCCCTCTTTTCCCCTGTGGGGACGTTTTAGGATAAGATGAAATTTTGCAGCAAGTCGAAATCGTACCAGAGTTGTGTTGCAACTTCGTATCCGAAATCCGCAGCTTTTCCGCTTAACCATTTGCTGAATCGTAGAAAACTTAGAATCTTAGATAAAAAATTATATTTTTCTAAGCCTTTTTACTTTCTCTTACCTAAATATATAATATATAGTGAGAAAGTATTGTTTTAATTGGTAAAAATAGTTTCTATATTTTTCTTTGCTTATTTTGAAGAATGAAAATAAATTTGGACTCAAAGAACTGGACTGAGCAACTTATGCTCATATTGAGTATATTTCTCGTTCGCAATCTTATGGATTTATACAAGGAGGAATTCAAGAATGATCCTACCAAGGGATTTTTTTTAATTGCATCTTTTTGTTTGTAAATTATTCTACCATTCAAAATTTGTTCCCAACTCTTAAACATTTTTCTTTATAATATTATTTTAATATTATTTTACTGTAATAAGGAAAAAGGTATCAAAATTTAAAATATCCACTTCAATGAACTTGGCTTCGCCACTGCTTTTTTTGTCAGGTAAAAAACTAAATAATTTTAAAGGAACAAAATAGACAAAAATAACTAAGTTTATTTTTTTATTTATATATATACTCTAAGTACTTTATTTTTGTTTTAACTTTAATACAATAAATCTTAAGATTAGAGAATTAAATAAAATTCCATGATTTCAATAGTAACCCTACAATTAAACAATAAAATTTTAACTTTCACCATTTAATACTTAACATTAATAAGAATTTATTAATTTCTTTATTTTGTCTTAGTCATCTTTTTATTTAACTTTCCATTTTATAAGGTTACAAATCTTGATATACACTCGTATCTATGTTAAGTAAACATAAGTTTAAAAAACTTATTACATTTTTTTTAAAGATAAAACATTTCCGATGGCCCAAATATAAATATTGCATTATAAGTGGCCTGCCTGCCTGTCACTATTAAAACAAACGCACTTAATAAATTCAATTCACAAATAGAAATTAAAATTTTTTATATAAATAGCCTTATGTATTATATTAAACGGATTTAATAGCCTTCGAAGTGTCAGACATATGATAACGAATAAATGCCCATGGAGTCAAATTTTATAAACAAAGCTCATCGTTATTTTCTATCTAATAATAATAATAATTATTATTATTATTTATTAATATTTTAACAATATATATTTTTAATAAATTCTATACTTAATGAATAATTAAAATAATAATATTCTCACAGATTAAAAAAATGAATTTTTTACTATGTAAAGTGATTATGTTTGGAATTTTATTTGGAAGCATTTGGTGCCATCCTGGGAATTCAATCCAAGATCTCTGACCAATTCTACATACAAATAGGAGTACACACATACAGTAGTCCTTTGGCGTTTCCGTCTATATCTAACCTACCAAAACTACAAACTGTACTTATTGAAAAATGGAATAATGATGATCAGCTACTTGGGATTAAAACTTTGAATTATAATTATAAGAATTACAGCAAAACTTAATTAACATCGTACTAAGCGAAATCGTGTTATTATATTTGAATAAATGTCATATAAACTGCATTATCTCAGGATTTTTAAATTTTCAAATTGTTTGGATCAAATCAAATTTAACTTCTAGTTACAAAAGAAAGGGTTGTATTTAATTTGCCGCGCAAACTCGAAACCCGTGCTAATCGGGGTTTAATTGTAATTTAGAAATAGGCAACCCAGTCACCACGCAAGCATATTCGGTAGTTTCTTCTCATTGCCAAGCAAAACGTTCTCTGGAAAATAAAAGTGGGAAATTATTTTTTACTTTATAATTTAACCATTATCAAATATTATTTGTATAGCTATATATAATGGGGGAAGCTTGAGTCTCCTGAGCCCCCCCTCCTCATTCCTACTTCTATCTCTTTCACAATTTGGGCTCATCACCATTCCCTTTTAATTACCATTTTATTCCAGCTAAAAATATAAAATTCCCTTCTCAGTGATATATCATTGGATTTAGAAAAATTTCCTTTATGGTGATCTCAAAAAAAATTTTAATTCAAAAATTTTTTAAGATTACTACTCATCAAGAATACACTGTTTAAATATGGAGCTTTTACTAAAAATTACAATATATAATCAATTTAATATAATTAATTAAATTACTGATATTTTTTAAATACATTTATAGAGTCCAAGGAGAACTGAAGAAGACGATCTGGACCGAATCCAGGAATTGTTTCCTAATGATGCTCTTCATTTACGTGATAAAGACATCTTCACAATGGTGAGCTCTTTTTCTATTATATATTATTTCCTTAATATAACGTAAATAATTATCAAAATTTATTTTTATTCACTTTAACTACCATACTTTTTTAATTAAGTTATTTTCAGTGTGGTGTTTTGTTATTCCATATTGTTTTGAGATACTTTTTTCAAATCACACTCTGAAACGCACTCAGTCATCCCCAGGTACAAATGAATTAATGATTTTGAAATTTTACCTTTTCACTTCAAAATTCTTTCAATTTTAACTTTAACTCAAAACTCAAAGTCCGCGGAACACATTCTAAGGCCACTTATCTGTTTAGATAATAAACATGTGGCTAACTGAGAAATACATTTATAAAGCCCATCAAACAGTACTAAGAGAAAAGAATTTTCCTGACAGCAGAGTGCAACCTCGTTAGAAAATCCTAAACAACATAAAAGGACAGGGTTAGAACACTAATTTCAAATAAACCTTTGTTTATCTTTTTATAAATTTTTTACATTAAATTTATAAATTAATTCAATTGTAATATTACTCTATTACATTCTTCATTCAATTTTACAAATATTTAATATAATCCAATTTTTTTCAGAGAATCAAAGGACTAATTCGTAAAAGATCTTCAGCAACCAGTCGATTGGCTCGCGCTCTCTCTAAAAATGAAACATCACCTTCCTCTTCTCCTTCAAGACAATTTATTATGGAATCACCGGTGCAGTTTACCAGTGTAAGAAAGGCTCACTAATATAAAATAAATATCGTACGAATTTGGATCAATTAATTTGCTTATCTTTTGGTTTTCACTCTTAATCTTCAAGTTTAATTTAGTTTTTACTCCCTATGAAATTATATATATTAATTTTATTTACCTTTAATTAAAATAATTTTAAAAATTACATACACATATTAATTGTAGTCTGGTTCAAAAATCCTACTCTTTTGGATAAAATTATATTATGTTTGTGGTAGTGCGGATAAGTCTAATAATCGGTTCATAAATTGATAATCGACGATCTGGCGATCTGCAGATTGCTGATTCTTGAATTTGACTTATAACTCTATATTTTCTCTTAGACAATCAAGCTCATCAATATTAGTTATCATGAAATCAAAGTTATTGTAAATATGTAAAACAAATTTGAGGAGAAATAAAAAAGATGATATATTATAAAATGATACTATAGGTGGATAGAAATTTTAAATTCCCATAGAATAAATAGAATATAGTTATCTATTAGATAAGATACTATTAGTAGACTTGTTTTTTATTTTATATTCACTTTACATTACCACACATTTATTAGGCCTGTTTTTTGTAGTGTTTGGACATAATAGTTTTACTTATATTATAGTTAAAAAATATTATATAAGAATCTTTTCTCATAAAAAAATATCCTTGAATGTATTGAAACTAATTTTATTTACAAAGTCCATTGAATTTGTTTGTTTATAGGGAGTGCAAAATCAAGAACGACATCTCTTTCTTTTCTCCGATGCACTGCTTGTAGCCAAAGCTCGTACTGGAGGACATTTCAAACTTAAAGATAAAATTCGAGCATCTGAACTTTGGTTATCTCGGCGATCACTTCTTGAGACTGCAGAAGTTGCTCGATCAAGTGAAACTTCTTTTGTATTAGGATGGCCGACAACCAATGTTGTAGCAACTTTTGGGTAATTTCTTTATATTATTAAAATAAAAACCATAGAAAGAGCTTTTGAAAGAATAGGGCAAGCAGGGCTCTAGCTTTTAAAAAGAGCCCGAGGATGTTCTTTTCTGTACAATTATAAAATATAGGTTTGTTGACCTAGTAGGCTCTCTTGGCTGCCCTTAAACAGTCAATAATATATTGAAACTTCTCTTGTTGTGCCCAAATATTTTTTAACGTAACGTACATATTCTTTGAAATTAAAACTTTTACTTTTATTAACCTTATTAAATAAAAATATTTTTTATTTAACTATATATATTAATTTATTTTCTATAAAATAACTTTCATTCTTTAAGTAACTATTTATAGTGTTTTTATTCTTTTTGAGTCTATAAAAATTGTACCTGAAGAAAGCCTAAGATGAAGTAGCCGAAACGTTTTTTTTTTTACAAATAACACACTTAAATGTAAAAATATTTTTATTTAAAAATATCTAACTTTTTAAACTAATAATAAATTTTTATCTATTATTAGATTGGAAAGTTATATATAGTCTTGCCCCCATATCGCGCGTATTGTGTTTCAAGCCTCTCGCGGATAATGGAGCACACACATCTTAAGATAGTGCTATACACATACAAATGTTTATGTCCAATATCCCTTATATAAAACATTATTTATTAGTCATTACAATAAAAAGTAATAATAAATTAACTTATTTCTTATATAATAAATAATAAAACATTTTTACTTACCATAATAATTGAATAATTTATGATCACTATAAAGTATACTAAAGCAAAATTCGTCAACTGTAGATAAGCAAATCCGCTGTACATCTGAATAAAATTACAAAATTTATTTAGAATATTTTTTTATTTCATAATTTATTTGCGAAAAAATTAAAATATTTTTAAAGTCAATTTTACTTCCCATATTTATAAAACTCAGATCTAAGATGGCTATTTTACCGATATTTTTGCTTGCTTTCCCCACAAACTTTATTCAACAAAATATCACTCATTCATTCGGCACCAATGACGCTTTTCTCATTAGTGGAAAAAAGAATGCAAAGTCAAAGTGGAAAGGTCGTTAGCACTTCTATTTGATCATGCTAATCTTTGCTATCGGGCATTTACTATTTTCTAAATATTAATTATTAATTAATCTGTTGATTATCCAACCTTACATTCATTTTTATCCCTACTTATATTAATATACAATATCAAAAAATAGTTTATTTTATTTTTAAATTTTATTTATAATTTTTTATTGTTATTTAAGGGCATAACTATCTATAATTACAACCGAGGCAAAATCTAATTTAACCGGTCCTCCATTTTAAAGGTTTAAAACTTAATGCCCAAAGTATTATTATTCATAAAATAAACATAAACCCATATTTTATTTAAAGTTTGTTTCAAGACCAATTTCAAACAGTTTAAAACAATCAGACGCACTATATCAGGATCATAGTGTAGTGTGTTTGACAATATAATAATGCTCTGTACATGCGCCTTATGATTTCAAAAGTGTGGAAATTGTTTTTGGAATCAGAGGATTATGTTATATTTTAGATTAAATTCATCAACGCCCTTCTAGTCATGCCCCAATGACAGTTGCCTATTTAGCCACCCAGACTCCGGTGTTCTTATTTACATATTTTTATATTTTTTTTCCAGTACCCAAGCGGCTCGTGATCTTTGGTGGACCAAATTGTCGGAAGTTGTGGCGACAGAGCGAAGAAATGAGCCTTCCAGCACTATCATCCAAATTGTTTATAGCGATCCTGCATCTCATAGTGAATATGTAAGCACATTTTCTTTTTAAATATTTATTTTCTCAACTTATCATTATCCTTACTTGGCAAACTTCATTTCAAAACAATTTTAATAAAATAAATTTTGATTTTTCCTTTCCCCATTACATTTTTCTGAAATATTTGATATCAAAGGAAATGATAATTTAATATTATTCTAATTTCATTTTTTTTATTTAATGAAAAAGAGAATATGGATCCAAGCTTTATATGTTAGATTTATTTCTCCCTACCTTGAACACAACACAGTAGATTAGAAATCAAAAGATTCCCTCATTGTGACAATTTATTTTCTTGCATCCATGTTTAAAATAAATAATTGTTTATGTCTACAGTAAAAAATTTCATTTGTCCTTTAAATATTAAATTACTATAATTAAATCTTTGATAATAAATTATTTATTATTCATTTTTCATGATAACTTTATATTAATAAAGAAATTAATTGTTTTTAATGTCTTAATGCACTGATAGCAAAAAAATTTATTATATCAAATTTTAATTTATATAAATTCATTTTATTTATCAATTTCAATTAATGAACGATTTATTTGACTCGATTAAAATTATTCCACGAAAAAAGAAAAAAATTGCAAAATATTTTTCTTATCAAAAACCATTAGCCTCATAAATTATAGAATGAATAAAAGTGTTTGTATTCTAGATGGTATGAATTTCTGTTTTTCCAGTGTAAGGCTATCAGTATTGGTCCAGATGCGACAGCACGTCGATGCATTCAACTTGCAATAGGTCATCTGGCTGTCGATCCCGATCGATATCAACTTTGGGCAAAAACTCCTCGGGATCATGCTCCTTATCCTTTGATTGGACATGAGAGACCATTTGCGATTAAGCTTTCATGTCTGAGAGATGCTCTCAATACTGAAGAAGGATTCGATCTCGATCATTGTAATAACGTACACCCGTCTGACCCTCTTGCCAAGTGCCAATTTATCCTAAGGTAATTATTATTTATTTATTTTTATATTCAAAATGATATTCACTGGATTCTTACTTGAGATATATCACTAAATTAAAACAAACCCCTTTTGGCCTGTTTTATTAATACTATTTTTTAATTTTTCAGACCAAAGAACAACGAGTGTCCGAATTCAGAAAAAAAGAAAAAGAAATATCTTAAAAAGATGTTTCGTCGTAGTTTAAGTAGAGGAGATGAATCTGCTTCAGGAGTTTTATTTGGACAGCCTCTATCTAGAGTTTGCGATGGAGATCAACTTCCCCGGCCCATTATGGTATTTTTAAAAAATTATAAAATAATTCAAATCTTGTTGATATTTTCGAAGCTGATTGGTTTTTTCTCCCTTCCTTGACTTGATCAGATACTAGTGTTAATGATTAATTTTTTTCTCGTTTAAATGAATTTTATGTGACTCATAATACATAATTAAATTTATGTGCAGTAGAGTACATTAAAGAGTATTTTTATTCCCAAAACCTACCAGAGTCAAATTTAGTCTTGTCCTCACTAATATTAAGAACGATTACAAAAAGTTTATATAAAAGAAATTATTTTTGTTCAAATTTATATCGTGTCTACTTAGCTTATTTTATTATTACAATCAAATTCGTATACTATTACTTTATATTATGGGAACGACCTTGTGCATAGTTGAAAACACACAGATACCTCCTTTAAAAGTAATTGATATATAATTTATTATATATTAAAAAGTTTATTTTGACAATTCTTCCTTGGAGAAGAGCATGATTAGAGTTGGAAACGTAGTTTATGACCTTTCCTCATACCATCTGCTTTTGTGATTTATCAATCATTATTTTTTAATAATAAATTTAATTAATAAAAAAAAATTGCGATGTTCCAAGGGTGTGGTAAGTTATGCAATTAATTGCGTTGCGCAATTATAATCCTTGGACGATGGAATTCAAACGAGAGGAAAAATATAAATAAAATTTTTTATTATATTGCGACACAATTATACTATGAATAAATACTTGGAAAATTGATGTAGATATTTTGTTATTAACTTAGGCTTACACTCCTAACTCCAATTTCTCTCCGTTTTGTGGAAATTTCTTTGCTAATGTAGATCCCCTCATCTTTGCCACTAAAAGAATTTTGACATTTGAATTCAGATTGCCTTAACACCTGCTGGCCTGTATCACTAATAAAAAAAAAACAATCAAAATGTTATACTTGCATGTTGCAACAAAGATTTGTTCTTTGTTCATTTGGAATAATAAATTAATCTGCAAAAAGAATTTAGCTTCACTCTTTTTTTTGACATTTCTGCAAAATAACTATAATTTAAAATTTAAGTTCAGACTTCGAGAAGCCTGAAATGCCTCTACTCCGACTCCAGAGCCCTCTCTGTATATAACAATTTCTCTAGATTCATCAATTAAATTAGAAATATAAATTAATAAAATATTTAAAAGAATTGCAAACACACACATGCCATACAAAGTCCTTCACACAGCACGTTCTTGGTTTTCCTATCTAACAGGGTATAACCCCACTATAAAATTCAGCTGACTTAAAAGAACAGGCGATAAGCGCTCAAGTAGCTATTCATTTCTAACAAAAAAACCTCCTATATTAGGAAAATTCCTTTTGGAGGAACCTGAGAATGAACTCGAGGATCCCAGTCAACTAGATGCTTTATCTTAATATATGCATTTATATATATATATTTAATAATAACATTTTCTTGTAGGGATTGCTGCAACTGGTGTTTGCAAAAGGACCTTTTACACAAGGGATCTTCCGTCGATCTGCAAATGCAAGACTTGTTCGTGAATATCGAACGAAACTTGACTCGGGTGAACCTCTTTGCTGGGATCGAATTCCTGTTCTTGTAGCGGCAGCTCTTATCAAAGATTTTGCTCGTTCTCTTCCTGAATCTCTTCTTGGTGGCCATCATGGCAGCTTATATTTCCTCTGGTTGGATGCAACCCATGCAGAAGACTCAGAAAAGCTTCCTCGTTTTAAGCGGTAACTGCTTTAATTTCACTACTATTAGAAGTAAGTGGTTTCATAAAATTTGCCAAAATTTTCAAATTTACTCTATCACTATAAGTTTTAATATACTGTATATAAATACCATTTTTTTGTTCCAACGATAGGCTTTATCTATTCTAAATTACTCAAAAACTAGATTAAAATTAAAATCTATTATACTAATATTTTTAGTATTTACTCTATTTATTAATTTCATTATTACTTTGGTCTTGTTTTAGGGTAATGGATCAGTTACCTCGTTCAAGCCTAACATTTCTCAGTCATCTTCTTTGTGTCCTTCATCACATTGCAAGACGTGCAGCTTCTAATCTGATGACTGCAGCAAATTTAGCGGTTTGTCTGGGTCCAAGTCTCCTTTGGGAACCAAGATTAACGAGCACACAGTCCTCTCAAGCTCATGCAAAATCAGTGCCAGGGATTGTAGAAATACTCATCGTACGATGTGAGTTTTTTTGCGGTCCCCATGTTACGCAGTTGTTAGGAGAACCGCCTGAACGTCATGACAGTGGTGCTGAGGAGTCTGATAGCCTACACTGTAAGTTTCTTTTTATTTTTATAAACTATTTAGAGATTTAATTTTTAAAAATGTTCAATGATACTTATATAGGTTTAGGAGATCATTATTGGGAGGTCCTAAAAGGTAAAATAAAAAAAAAAAATTTTTTTCAACTTTTCCGGGATCTGATGCCATTTAGTTGTCCAGGTTTATTTAAATTGATTGATAGCCAAAATAATTTAAATAGATTTTATCGTTCAAAATGGAAAGAGAAACAGTGTGCCTTAGCTCTAGCTCTATGTTCTAAAGCATTGGTCGGCAACGCGCGGCCCGTTGCAAGTTTTTGTGCCACCCACCAAGCAATATAACTTTTATATGGTAAAGTAAAAATTAGGAAGGCTTTTTTATTTTTTATTATATTATTATTATTATTTGTTATATTATGAAATATATTTATTGATTGTATTTTTAATATTATTTTTTATAAATAAAAAGTAACAAAAAGTAGTAGTAGTAAAAGTTTTTATTGATAATATTTTTTAAATTCCCAAGAAATGGTAAGCAAGGTCGAGTTTGTACATACTGAGGTACACTCGTACTGCCTCGCCTCTCGCCTCGTGTCCCTTTGACTCGGGCCCAAAAAACCGTTTCTAACCCGAGCGAGTGGCAGGGCAGCTCGTGCAGACCATGTACACTTACGCATTCGCTTTCCCTCGCCATATGTGTATTGTATATTGCCGGCTTTAGAAATATGTACTTGCACTCCGCATATTGCATAATACCATTGTAACATATTCACGTTGACAAGCGAGTGACGTTTCTCTGTATCAGGCAGCTGGTTTATGCGACTTCTTAATTATTTTATATAGGTAAATTTGTAATTAGAAATACGTAAGTTATTTTCATTTTATTAATAAAATAATTTATATTTTATCCTAATAAAAATGAATAAAATGCCAAAAAGAAGAAAACCGCGAATTTAATGAAAAGTGAACTTTTAATTATTTTTTTACTAATAATTACAATAAAGCACTATGCTTAATTTGCAAAGAATCTATAAGTGTATTTAAAGAATTTAATTTGTGTCGTCACTACGACACGAAACATAAAAATGAATATGATAAATTTGAATCGCAATTTAGACAAAATAAAATTGATTCATTGCAAAAATAATTAGAAGCACAACAAAATATTTTTAAAAAATTTTTAAAAAACGAACAAAATTCAGCATTGGTCAAAACGAGTTTACATATTTCGAAATTAATTGCTGAGCATAGCAAACCATTTACCGATGGAGAGTTCGATAAAAAATGTATTTTAGTTGCTGTTAACGAAATTTGTCCGGATAAAATTTCAAAATTTGAAGATATTAGTTTGTCTGCACGTACAGTAGTTCGACGAATTGAAAATATATCATCTAATGTGTTTAATAAATTAAAAGAAAATTCTTCATAATTTGAGTATTTTTCACTAGCGCTTAATGAAAGCAACGATATTACTACCGCTCAACTGCTGATTTTTATCCGTGGAACTTTTAGATGTTTTCAGTATGTACGATCTCAAGTGGGAGAATTTAAGAAATGTGGCAACTGATGGCGCAAAAAACATGACAGGTCACAATACTGGTTTAATAGGATTGATTAATAAAAAATGAGAATTGAATATTAAACGGCCTTCTCTAGAACGTCAGTATCCATCAACATGCACTTAGTGCAAAAGTTGTAAATTTAGAAAATGTTATGAATATTGTAGTAACATCCGTCAATTTATTCGCAAGAACTGTATGAACCATCGAACATTTCGAGAATTCTAAAACGAAATAGATGCAGAATATGAAGATATTGTGTACTTTTCTGAAGTAAGGTGGCTTAGTCGTGGGAAAGTTTTAAAAAGATTTTTCGAGTTGAGAGACAAGATTGAAATGTTTTTTGACGGAAAAAAGAAACAATATACCAGAATTATCGAATTTTAAATGGATAAGCGAGTTAGCTTCTCTTGTTGACATTACAACTTACCTCAATAAATTAAATATAACATTGCAAGGGAAAGGAAAGTTAATTAATGAGTTATTTGCAGAAATTAAAAGTTTTCAACTTAAAATAAAATTGTTTATTTCTCAACTTGAAAAGAATAATTATTGTCATTTTCCTACTTTGCAAACGTTTTTAACAAACAATGACAAACAGTGCCCTCCAAATAATATTTATATTGATTCACTAAAATTATTGGATGAAAATTTTTGTTATCGCTTTCAAGATTTTTATGCAAAAGAAATTGATATATTAATATTTGAAAATCCTATTAAATTTAATATTTTAAAACCACCAGACAATTTACAACTCGAGTTAATTGATTTACAATCAAACAATGTATATAAAAATAATTTTTATGAAAATAATTTAATTTCTTTCTATTCAAATCTACCAGAAAATAAATTTCCTAATTTAAGAAATTTTGCAAAATCAATGATTTGCATTTTTTCGAGCACTTATTTATGTGAACAAACTTTTTCTAGAATGAATTTCATAAAATCAAAATATAGAACGAGATTGACCGAAGAAAATTTGCAAAACATTTTGAGGATTTCAGTTTCTCAAACCCAACCCGACATAAATGAATTATCGAAAAACATTCAAGAACAAAATCGCATTAAATTTTAATGTTATTTTTATTTGAATAAAATAAATTATTTTCTTTTTTACAAATTGTCACTTTTTTGTTCTCCGATGTTCTTATATTATATGTAAATAAAATTTACTAATTTTTATTTTATTTTTTATTTTTTTAAATAATATTTATATCCCCAAAAGCATCAAATTTTAAATAAATCTAATAGAATTTTATTTTTTCAGCCGGTGGTCTCCGAAGGGGAGATGATTCTTCATTGGACAGTTTGGAACGAGAGTTACTAGAACCTTGCGGGCCTCCTCCTCCTCCACCTCCTCGCAAGGATAATATGTCTCTGAGTCGTGATTCAGGTCTTACTATGTCAGATTCTCAATTATATACTCCCGATGAAGAAGAAAGTGGTTCTTCCAGTTCTGGATCGGGATCGGGATCTGCAAGGACCCTTTATATGCCGCCTACAAATCAAGCCAATTCAACTTCAATTGATCTTCATTCTAAGGTAATATTTTTATCATTTTATTAAGATTTTCAATCTAATTTATTAGATTGAATTCAAAGGCTCTAAGTTATTTAGTTGGCCATACAAATTTTTTTTTGTTTTAATCAATTTATATTAAAATAGGAAATTTTATTTCAAAACCTTTTTGATAATTATAAATCATAACAAATTCTTTGAATTTGAAAATTAACAATGATAAAACTAAAAATAATTATATAATTTTTTTAGGTTTCTGCTTCCTATTCTTTGCCCGCTGCAGAATCAACACCAACCACTACTTTTGAATATGTTCGAGTTTATCCTGGTTGGCATGAGCGTGTACAACGTTGTTGTCAAACTTCATATAACACAGTATACGCCCAGCCTCGAAGGCCAACTACATCGACAAACACAACATCCAATTTCCATCGTCAAGATTGGTTTCGTCAGCCATCTCATCTTAAAAGAGTTCTTAGTGGTGGGAATAGCAAAATTGCTAATGGACCAAAACCTGAAACACCTAAACGATCTGTTATACACTTTCAAGGAGCTTATGTTCCCCGGAATGGATGCATTCTTAGAAGAAGTAATTCCGATGAATCATTATTAAATGATCATTTGGAACCTAAAATATACGAGACTAAGATACAAAACAAAGTCATTAAACGGCCTTCTCTTCATAGGAAAAATCCAGCTCCACCTCCATCATTTATAGAATCTTATCCGCCAATGCTAAGATCTAAATCAGTACATCATTTAAGCTGTTCGGAAACTGTACAATCACCAAATCTACCATCCAAAGCTCGTTCAAAAGACCCATTAACATGTACTGAATTAAAAAAATCTCGATTATCACGTAAATCCATTTCGGTTATTTCAAATGAATTTAGTGAAGAAGGATGGCCTCGTTCAAGATCCACACCACATATATCTTCCGCTGGAGACGAAATTGAACGTTCTTATGATTCTAGTACACTCTCAGACGATGATTCTACACCACATGTGTCAAGATCTAATTCCAGAGGGAAAGAATGTAGTGGAGCTACTACATCAACAACAATTACCTGGGAAAATGTAGATAATACAAATATAATAAACACTACCCCAGATAATCAAATTTTAGTCCACGCAGCTCCTGTTGCAGTTCATGAAGATATAATTCAGGAACCTCCACCACTTCCTCCAAAGCGAATATCATCAGAGATTAAACTAAGACACTTGCCACCTGTGCATGTTGATCCTCTCCCACCCAAAGACTCTAATCCAAAACCTAGTGTTTTATCTCGTAAAAAATCTAACGCCCCCACACAAAATGTACAACTCCCATCGAGACCTCCAGAACGTTTGGGACGTCTAAGACAACGTAAATTAGGTACCTCCTGGCAGCGCTCGAAATCTCTGCCACCACCTTTGGATAGTTCTGAAAGTTCTTCAAGTACAGGATCTTCAGGTGTGTGTCCACCCCCTTATCGACCCCCTCCCCCTTGCCTTGCTACAACAAATAGGTACCAAATAAACGAACTTAGACCTAGGCGTCTTGATATCAATCCAAGTCATAGACACAAGACTTCAACCTATGAGGAAGAATCATATGTGTAATAACATTCGCTCATATATCCATCTATGTATATTCATCTTTCTTTATATTCTTTAAATTCGTTCGTAAGAGGTAATTTAAAATTTTTTATTTATTACTAATGGAAAAAACTTTTTATTTACTATTTAAAGAATCTTTAAGTATACCTTAAAGATTTCTCACATAGTAGATTAGAAATATTATTAATACATAAGAAATTTTAAAATATCTGAAAATCTGGTTAAAATATTCCTTAGATTAAGGGTTGGCAACCTTTTTTTTTAAACCTTAAGACAAATTTTACAATTTTTATGTTTAACACTTAGTGTTTGGCCATTTTTTTCCCCATTTCCATAATTTTTCTTTGTCTTGGTTGGGCCTCTTTGTAACTGGTCCAATTTTTTTTTTTTTTTTTTTTTTTTTTTGAGATCTCTCATTGGGGTTTGATTACTTTTCCATATAAATTAGAATACGTCGAAAAAAAACTTTTCTTTCTCATTAAACCAAGTTTAATATTTTTATAGATGCATATATTTTCCTAGAATAACTTAAATTTTAAAAAATCTCATTTTAGGTCTAATTTCTTCTATGTATAAATAAAGAAAAAATTCTTATTAATTATAGTGGTGAGTATTTTTGTTGATGTGTGGAACTATATGGTCCATGGAACTTGAACCCAAGGCCTCCAGCTTTTCAGGGGCATAAGTGTGCTTAGCTTGTTCCAGACCTCTGAATATTCGAACAGCTGATCCACCAACAAAATACTCACTATATATAATATTAAATAAAACTTTGACTAGTCATAGTCCGAAACGAATATATTGAATATTAACATCTAATTCAAAATTATTTAAAAATAATGTTTTTGTTTTAATCTTTTTAGTAATGAATTTAGTTTTCTTTTATAAATAGTACTAAATAATCATAAAAAGCTTCTGGTTTGGAAAAATTGAGCAAGAAATACACTACTGTAACGCTAGTGCAATAAGACCCCCATGTCTTGCCCCAAATTTTTTAAACCAGAAGCGTAGAAGACTTATTACTTATTTTTACATATAATTACACCTAAAAATGATAGTTTCCCTATTCTTATATAACATCCCCGCTGACGTATCTGTCGATGCTCAAAAAATTATTTTAGATATCTATAGACAAGTTCTTTGTCTTCTCGTTATAGGTTGCTGACCCCTGCCCTAGATAATTAGGGAATTTTTTGTCTCGCATTCGTTTATTTGATTCTCTATTTAAATTTTATCTATCTCAATTAACTATGAAATTATAAAATCCAGAAAAAATATTTTGATATCATTCTCGTCACAAGATGTCACTAATATACTTCCAAATCAAATATCATTATATATATTAGATTTATAAAGACAGGAGTATTTGCTCATTTATAATTATATCATTTGTAAATCTTATAAAAATGCTCAGACCTTTATTCATAATAAAAATATATAATTATTGTAAATACAATATATAGATTATATATACATGTATATATTTAGATATATATGTATATATATATTTATATAAAAATATATAAATAAAATATGAATAAGGCCAGTTACCAATTAAATAAAATCTCTGTTCCTTAATATATGTTTTATTTTTTTTTGATCATCTTTTTACTTTTAATCAGGAATAAGAAAGAGAAATAAATTAAGTAGGAAATAATTTTTTAAATTATTTATATTTTTATACAAAAAAATTAATAAATAATTTAAACGAAAATTAATGTTATATAGGGATATTTCAAATGAAAGCGAAAAATAATTTATATATAGAATCTAAAATAAAATTAAAGATCTAGATAGGCGACACTCTTCAAAGAGTCTTAAAGTTTTCGGGAGAACATCCCTATTCCTATAGAATGGCTGACCATATTTTTTTAAGTCAAAAACGGGATATTTTATTAGCTAAAACGGGACAGAAAAAAAAACAAAATTTATTATATCAATTATTGACTTAACTTATTATCTTCAGTGATAAAAATTTAACATAGGTTTAGATAAACTAGAACAAAAAAGTAGTAGTATTTATTACACCCTAGTTAGATGTAGAGGAAATGATGTTTCACCTATCTTGATGGGAATATTTTTTTGAAGAAATTATTTTACTTGGCAAATTTTGATCATTTAATATTTTGTCATAAATTTTTCACAATTCAAAGTATAATATTGTTTTACAATTAGCATTTCCTCCTACTTTATTTAATACATGCTCTTTAACTGCTAAATAAAAAAACATTATATGAAACAATATAAAAATATAAAATTAGTGGTTTTTATGGCATTAATTCACAAGGCCCCATGCTCCCTCAGAATCACCATCCCATCTCAGCCTTTAATTAATAACATTTAGGATCAATTTTAAAGAAATTTTATTAATTAATTTTTATAATAATTGAATATAATTATTTAAAAAACTTTATAAAATCCCAAAAAATAATCTTATTCTAAAAAAAATATAAAAAAATTTGTTAGAATATATTATCTAATGAGAAAAATTATATCCCTTGAAATTTTAAAATTATTTAAGTTTATTAGAGAAAAAAATTGAAATAAATTTTTCATAATTCATAAATTGTGCAAAAAATATAAGTAGTTAGTATCATAAGTTCTCACGAGATAGCAGCACTAAAGAAAACT
>JAAAKE020112018.1:0-16606 GCA_010014785.2 Anisolabis maritima
GGGTCTCAATCTGCCTACTCCCCGGGTCGAGATGTTGCTTGGTCGGCCTCTCGAGCCCAAGTATATATATATATATAATTATATATATAATTTTTGCAAATATATACATTCTCGAGGGGACTTGTTTTGTTTATAAATAAATAAATAATAACCAGATCAAACTCAGATCTCTCTGTTTGCGTGTTGACCACTATCATAAAATCTAAGTTTGGTTTTTATTGGTTGTCTCTTCTCGTCTCAACCTTTTGTACTTATGATTAATATTATTAATTTATTATATTAATATATAATATTAAGTTTTGCAAATAATCATCTACGCTAGGCGAAAGATCAGAAGGTCTTTTTGTATGTCATAAAAACATTATTTGTCTGAACGTATATGAGTATTTGAATCGAGAACGATTTTTTGCTTTTTGGGAAACTGGATGCATTATTAAACTTAACGCACCCCCTAAGAATCTGAAGGAGGGACCGGACCGCTCAACTATGAAATAAATAAAAAAAATTTCTTTTAAACAAAAATGAATTATTTAAAAATAATTTTTAAAAGAAGATAATTTATTTGCTAGGGGTTTTGGGAAAAGAGCCAAAGGAGTCGATGACCCCTCGCGCTGCTTGGTGTTGGCGAGGCGCCCGAGTGGTTCATTCTTGAGGCCTTTAGGACGTTCCAGAAACAATCGCCTCTACAAAAGCGGTTGTCGCTACTCCGGTTGTTGTGGGCAGACATTCTTCAAGTGGTAGTGGTAGTCTGAATGGCGCAGACATCCAGAGAGAGAGAAAGAGAGGGAGAGTGATATGATGAAGACGATAACAACCATCTCGGTTGTTCTCATCGAGTAAAAAAAGTCAGTATGCCTTTAATTAAAAAAGAAAATTATTTTTCCTTGAAAGTTTAATAAAAATAAAAAAAGAAGGATTATGATCTTTTTAATTATAATTTAATAATAATATATAATTTAATTAAAATTGTTAGATTTATTTCCTTTTTTTTTTTTTTTGGTGGGGAGAGAAAAGGAATAAAAGAAATTTGATTATTTATGTCAGCAATATCTCATATTAAAATTTGTAATTTGTTTTATCAGATTTAAAAGTAGAAAAAAAAAAAATTAAAAACAATATAATTTAGTATATTATATAATGCCTGATCGGCGCTAGATAATTCGAAGGTGCCGGGTTCGATTAGGTTCGGTAGGTTATTTTTTTCATTTATCCATTACAATAAATAATTTAAGTCAGTGGTCTCCAAATAAGTGGGGCTACGCCAAAAAAAAAGTTGTATATTCATAAGGACAAAATTAAATAATTAATTAAAGAATAACAAATACTTCTTTCTTAATTTCAACATCATCATGACGGGTATTAAAAATGTCGAAATAAATTACACTTGGAACCAGATCTTCGTATCATAGATTCAGAAACTATCAGATTTTGATCAAACCAATGCAAGCCCATTATTCACTTTAAATATTGTAATAAATATCCTAATAATAAAAATTATGTGTAATAATACCTAGATTGCTATTATTATATAATGACATAAGGCTTATTTCTTCTTTATAATTATCACAATTATCAGCTCAATCAATTTTTTCTGTCTTAGGGGTTCTCGATCAAAAAAATTTGGAGACCACTTGGATTGAATCCACGAGTAGATTCGCTTATTATCTTTATTACAAATAACAATTGTCAACATTATGATTATTTTCAATAAATATACAAATTTATTTTGACATATGACAAATAGGCGTTAGAATGTTGTTTTTATTAAAATTTTTGCTGAATTCTCGATTTCTTTTTAATATTAAAAAAATAAGAATTATAAATAATATTTTAGAAGATTCCTTTAATTAAAACTCTGAAGTTTTTCTCCTTGGAATTTCTCTATATCCATATAGATATTAATTTAAAATAGTTAAAAATTAAAAAAAAAAAAAAAGATTTAAAAATTCTCGAAATTGTTTGAGAATGTTGTTTAACTTTTGAACGAAATTTCGCAGCCAAACCATTTTTAATGTTTATTTACTAAACACGTTCTCTTTTCTCCCCAGTTGGCTTGTCTTGTATAGAAACTTAATTGCCAAGTGCTACCAACAAGTTTTCTTGTTTCCTAAATGAAGTTTTCTCAATTAATCAATTAATTGGCGAAAGTATGCACAAGTTGCTTGCGAAAAGTGGACGAGGGAGAGAGTCTAAAAATGGAACATATAAAAATTGGGAATTTCTTTTACGAAAACATTCTTAAAAAGATAATCTGACAGATATACGTTCACCATCGATGTTACAAGCCCTTTCATCCAAAGAAAGATGAATAACGACGAAATTATCTAAAGCAAATAAATATATGAGAAAATTTTTCTTAAGCTAGCCTTATTCGATTTTATATGAAAGATTAAGATTTGGGAAATAAATATGGGCTTATGGGTAAAAAAAAAATTTAAGAATCTATCTCTCTATTTCATAAAAATAAACTTATTTACTCAGCAATAATCGAATAAAATTAGATAATAATAGTACTTTCAAATTTGTTAAAAAATTTCTTTAATAAATATTATAATAGCACGTCCTATCAGGAATGACACTTCATTTGCGAATAAGGAGTAGCTTTACCCCGACGATGCCTTACTTTTTCTCCTCTCTCCAGCCTTAATTGAGCCTTTAATCGAGAGTCGCTCTTATTCGGTCTCACTATAATCAAAAAAATTTTTATTTCAAAATGTAATAGTTAATATACAAGAAAAACTGAAACATATATTCAATAAAATTAGACCATTTGATGATATAATGATGAAAGCAAATAAATATATTATAGTAAAATCTGTTCATAAATTGACTGCGAACCTTCATTTTACAACAGACGAATCAAAAACTCAAAAAAATTTTATTAAGATAGGTTTAAATTTGATATCAATAATTATAGTTTTTTTTTTTTTTTTTTTTTATTAAATATGAAATATTAATTTAATTATTTAATAATTTTAACTGAATATAGTTTAGACCAGACCGTTTAAATAATAAATATGCCAGATGAAATAGATTTCAATGTATCAAGAATCATATAAATTCCCGATTTGTTTTGATTTTCATCATTTTAGAGAACAATGAGGGAGTTTTATCACACGCGATTTAGATTAATAATTGAATTGATAAAAGTTATTGTTATTTCCTGTTCGGAATAGACAGAGAAAACCCAAATCCGTTAACAATATCCAATCAAGTTTATGGCGGTAATTTATAATTGAATTTTTTTTTTTTGTTTATTTCATATCATTATTGATTATTGTAATAAATTTATTTCATTGTGAATAAATAAATGAACAATTATATATATATATATATTGGAAAATGAAAAGTTTGTCACTGGTTAAAAGAATAAAAGATTTCTTCTATTCTTTAAAGGATAAATAACTTCTAGGATTGAATAAAAGTTTGTAAAAAAAAAAAGGGAAAAAGTTCAAAAAAGAGAGTGGTTTAATTGATATCGTTTTGAGTATATATATATATAAATTTTCAATTAAAGAGCAAATAAATTTCTATTTTTATTTGATATTGTTAAATGAATATTATATATGAGAGTGGATTTTTATGACTTAAAAAACAGAAATATGCATACCATTATGAAATAAAAAAATTATATTTAGCTCAGAGTATACCAACCTTTTTTATTTTGAAATCCTAAAAAGTGTGTAATAAACTCTCTCACCCAATCGAAAGGTAATAATATAAAAAATAAACTGATAAACAACATATATGACTGTCATTAGATAAATAATACTTAATACTTTTTTCTGGAATATAATATTAAAGAATTTATATGTATATATATATTTATTCTTAATATTTTTTTTTTTAAATAAAATATGAAATAATTTATGTGAAAGATACTAGTGCTCCCCCTCTCATAATAGACCGATGTTTACCAAAAATCTCATTTTATTTACAAAATTTCAACACACAAATAATTATTTGTTGAATTATTTTGGGCAAACGATAGACATACGCATACATTCACATAGACGTTATTTAAGAGAACTACTTGAATAGATCAGATGAAATCAAAACACATTTTGACAGCAATAGTTCATTGAGATTTTTTTTTTTGCGATTACAAAAATCCCCTTTTATATAATAAAGTTTTAATCCACAAAATATTATTATTATTTTTTTTTTTGAAAGATTTTTTCTCCAAATTTGAAATATTTTATATTTTTTTATTTATTTAAAGTGAAAAATACGAGCAATAAAGTTAAAATTATTGTTTACTGATGGACAAATATAATTAAGTAAATAAATCTAAGATATTTTAATCGAAAAAGTAAAATTATGAGAAAACTTCTCAAACACACACATATGTACCTATTCACACACATACATCGATCACTGTATCGGATCATAATTCGAGCTCTCAATCAAAATCTCAAATTTTCTATGATTACTATATATATGATGCCGGGCGGTAAAAAAAATATTTCAGTATCATATATATATATACTTATTTCCGAGACTACAAAATGAACTTTTGCATCCTACTTTTGAATATTTTAAATCTAAAATATCTCATTTTATTAGGCTCTTTTGAAAAGTTTTATTTATCGCATTTCTAAGTCAACAACGTTTTCTAAATAAAATTCAATCTTTCCGAAAAGAAATTAAACATTTTCCAAATCAATTAAAACCATTTTGGAAAAAAAAAATTTATTTTTTGAATATATTTGCTTCTAAAAAACCAAACCTGATGAAATTTTGTATTAAAGGTCTTATTAGAATAGAAAAGTCTAGGTTTAGATTTTTTTTTTTAATATTTATTAAAATATGTTTCTAATAAAACATAATTTATAAATAAAAATAATTAGTATTTTTTTAAATTTTTATTAAAAAAATTTAATAATGAATAGTGAAAAAAATCAATGTGGCAAGTTCAAATAAAGTATCCATTTAATTATGTTTATCTTAATAATTTTATAAAATTTTATAAAATTCTTATCAATTATTAAGAACATTAATTCAAAATTTCTCCATTTTGGTTTTTTGGGGGCCAAGCTATTGAAAACTCAACAATGGTGGAGCCCCATAATAGTCTTTTCTATTATTTTAATTCAAAATTTCATCATTTTTGGACTTTTGGAAGCCAAGATATTCAAAAATGGATTTTTTTTTCAAAATGGTTGATTTAGAAAAAATTGTGACTTGGAAAGGCTATATATATATATATATTATGACATTCCTCTCTCCTTGATCTTCTTATTAAACAAATAAATATTTCTTTGATATTTTCTTCTTTAATTATTTAATATAAATTAAAATATTTATTTATAATTTATTGTTTTTATATGAAATTGATAAAAGTTGACCAAAATATCGATGGTTGAAATGTTTTCTCAGCATCGATCGATGCGCTTCATCCCTACTCTGTTAAACCAACTACAAAATCTATTATTGTTTATACAAACATGAGACTGACGATTTTAAGAAGACTTAATTGAATAAGCTAGAGTAGCTGAAAGCAGGGATGGAATAATACTAATAATCGGAAACTCGTGACAAAATAAATAATTTTTATATATACAATACATATATTGGTTCATAAATAAAAGACATTTTGCCAGTGGCTTATTTTAGTAATTAATAATACAAAAAAATGTTAGTATTGTAATAAATAATAATACAACGTTTCGGTTACTATTTCTCCAGCCGTCATCAGGTAGCATACACTCAATAACAGTAAAAATTTGGAATAATGAATTTATATTTTAATGGAAATATACATTTTTAACACCATAGAAACTAATTTACAACATATCACTATTGTCACTAGCCATATATTATAGATCCTCAAAAAAAAGTGGGTTCTATTTCTCTTTATATGTACAATTTATTTTTATAGCTTCATTATGTAATTTAGACAGGGAGGATGAACGAATTTATTAAGTGATTTACAATTACAATATTGTTATGATAAATAATAAAATATAATAAATAATAAAAGAGACTTTGGCATTGATCGTGGTTTATTTTAGTAATTAATAATAAAACAAATTTCATTTTAAAGTGAATGTATGTACATGATGACGGCTGTAGTGGCCGAAACGAAATATACAACGTACGGATGTACATGATGACGGTTGTAGAAATAGAGGCCGAAACGTTGTGTATTAATAACATACAAAAATGTTATTAATATACAACGTTTCGGCCACTACAGCCGTCATCATGTACATACATTTACTTTAAAATGCAATTTATTTTATTATTAATTACTAAAATAAATCACGATCAATGCCAAAATGTCTTTTATTTATCATCACAATCTAATATATTAGTTCAACCTCACTATCTAAGTTATAATGAAGATGTACAAATAAATTGTACATACAAAGATAAATAGAAACTCTGCTTGTTTCCTTTTTTTGAGGAGCTATATTGTTTATGAGGTTTATCTAAGACAAACAATTTAGTGCCTATGATGTTAATATTTATATTTCCATGAAAATATAAATTCAATATACGCAAAATTAAAATAAAATATTTCAACTGTGATTATTATTTTATATTATAAGTGTTAAATTTATGAAATAAAAAAGATGTGAGGTTCATTTAAAAAAAAAAAATTTATCATATTTTACATACAGATTAAGCTACCGAAACATGTTGAATAAATTTAATTAATATATTTTTTTTAATACGTTTACTACACCAGAATAAAATCATATACTTTTTTTTAAAATAAACAACTGGAAAAAAAATAATCTCATCAACATTATCATTATACATATACATAACCAATTACCAAATCCCCCAATTATAAATGGTGTTATACGAATAAACATGCACGTCGTTAAAGAGGGAACAACGGGATCGCTTATCCCCCTCCCCGTTTTGATATAAAAATTGATTTTTTTTCTTAAAAAAAAAAAATAATAATCATAATTGAAAATAAAAATCAAGTTAATATTTTTTTATATATTTATTGATTTAACTTATGAAGCTATAAAAATAAATTTTATAATAACCACAAGTAGGGATGGGCAAAATCTTCTAAAAAAAGGATCTCTCCGCAGATCCGGTAAAGGAAAATAATAGTGATCCTCAATCCGAACCGAGCTAAATCTAAATCCTCGATCCTGGATCGGATTTTGGATGTCCTTCGAGGGTAAATCCATTGAATTCCTTCAACAAGAGATTTTTTTTATTACACACCTTTGACCTATTGTTTTGTTTTTAAATTAAATATATTTTATTTGGGATTAAAATTATATAGAAAATAAGCTATTTATTAACAATATCTATTGATTTAGTGAAATAGGGGGAAAAAAACAAACAAGCAGTTTAATTGCTCTATTTGAAGTCAAAGGACGGTAGGTGGACCGATTAAACTGCTGGTTTTATCTCCACATTTCCATACTTCCGCACATCCCAACATTTTCCAGTTAAATCCAAGTATTTATTGATTGATTTATTTAATATGGTTACACTATTTGGGTATCTGAGAATGATCGTAAAATACTCGGAAACGATATGAGTGCACCCTTCGTAAACCAATGGAGTTCTCTGCAAAGGCGTACTTCCATCACCTTCTGTATTCCATCCAGCAAACACACCTGAAATAAAAATTACAAATTCTAGGTTAGAAACATATATATATATATATTATCATTTAATTGTTTTTTTTTCCTCCTCTCCTTTGGACTTTTTTTTTTTATAATCTTTTCAACATCAGAGGCCAAATAGACTTTAAAAAATTCAATTATTTATTATTTTTCGATTCGAATTAGCCAGGCATATTTATTTATTTACATCAATTGTGATCCATCCTTTGGAGTTTAAGACAAACTTCTTTTCATAATTATTTGTACGATTCCCGTTTTGAGTCATGATTTATTTAACTTCTTCTTTAGATCGCCACATTTATTTCCTATATCAAAAGAGAAAAAAAAAAAAGAAAAGCAAACCTCACTTATCCACTTACATTCTAGATGGTTAATAAATTTCATATACATCGGATTATTCGCATATCTCTTTCGCTTCTTTTTTTGTTTTCTTCTATAAAATCGAGGATTTTGTAAGCGCATGTTAATTATAATTAGAGCCGTACAATCAGCATTAATAGTCTAAACTATGTACATGCCCTGAATTTTAATACATCAATATGAAGGATGAAAAATTTTCCATATATACCAACAACAATAACAACGCATTTAAAAATTATTTATATTTATTTTTTTAATAAAATCGTGAACAATCAATATTTATTTTGATTATGTCTTATATATCCTCCGAATCTATATATGAATAGCTTTTTTTTATTCGCTGTTTATTTTGCGGCTCGCACAAATCTACCTGGGATGATAAAGATCACAGCTCTCAGAACCCTGATATAGAATTTATACTTGAATATAAACAAGAACAAGAACAAAGACAATGATAATTTTTAAGAATATTAAAGTTAAGTTTCAATTTGGAAATAGCGGGTTTTTGTATAGTCATAAAAAAGAAGCACTGTAAATTTTTCAGAAGGCTCCTCGTTGCGATATCTTTTATTACGAACTAACTCTTGGGGCGGGTGGCTACCCAGGTAAAGTGCCTCATGACAAGCAGTTCTTCAAAAAGATATAAACCCCAAAAGAAGAGGGCTGGTTGCCCTCCAATTTCTTATTCGTGAGAAGCAACTTGGCATGGAACAGGAGTTGTTCTGTCCCGAAATGTCGATATCTCATCCTCAGGTGGAGTTCGCTTTTGAAGCCAATGCACGATGCATAAACAAGCAGGGTTGCCGAGTGAGAGAGAGGAGGCTGCTGAAAAATCAATTGTAGCACGGATTTGGCTCGGCGAATTCCATTCCCGGATAATTGCACGTCAACCTCTTCTAATCTATAGAAATAAATTTAAGATTCGGTGAAATGGAAAAAAAAAATTCGTCTTTCTTAATGAAAGAAAAAAAAAACGAAAGAGTTAAAATTTTGTACTTAACTCCGTCTCTAAAATACCTCTTTTAATATATTATAGGATAGTGTATATATTTATTTAAATAAATAAATAAATAAATTACCTTTCTCAAGTGGAGTGCGGGCAAAAATTCTGTTTATTTGCCTTAACGATTACAAGCATAAGTAGTTTTCGTTTTTAAATGTTAACAGTGAATAATAAATTAATACGTGCATAAGTCGACATGGACGAGAAATGTTTTGAAAGCACTTTATTAATAATTTATTTATTTTAACAAGAATGAATGCCTGAAAAAAAATTCATCCTGGGAGAATTTTTAACTTGATTTAAGTATATATATATATTTGGGAATTTATGGAAAGAATCCCTTTTTTTTCAGAATTATATAAATTTTATATGAATACATTTATTATATCTTTTAAAATGAAAAAATTGGATTTGATTTTTCATTTTGATAAAAACTTTTTTCGATAGAGATTGAGAATGTTTTTTCTCTGTCAGCGGTTTTTGAGAATTTTTAAATTAAATTACATTAATATTTTAATAAAAAATTAAATGTAATTTTAATTTAATTTAAAGAAAAATTTTATCTATAAATAATTTGATTTTTTTGTTTTTAGTTTATATATCGTTGACAAATTTGTCTTGTTTGTTTGAAACTTACGCTATTTATTTGGTTGATTGCGTAGTACATAGCAGGGGCTCTAAACTGTGTTTAGAATTGCGAGCGAAGCTAGCAAATCCGTAGCCGTTGCGTTAGTGCAGCTTTAGCCTTTCCCTGGCGGTGGGGGGATTTTGAACCTCTATCCCCTCCCCGTCTGTCTCCCTTCATGAGATATCCATATAAATTTCTATTTCTTCGCCTCAAATTTGTATTCATAATATTTTTTTAATACTGCTTCTCTCTTTAAAATATTTTTAGATCAAGTTTAGTTATAGCCTACTCTAAATATAAAATATTTGTATAAGGATTAAGTAAATATACACTATATACTTTATAGGTAAATATTAACAGTTATCCAGAGATGAAAGAAAATATAAATAAATATTATAAATGTTTTAATACACCGTTAAGTAAATTAAATTTAAATTAACTAACCCTTATAGATATTAATTAAAATCTCTTGATTAATATTAATTTCGTGTATTTGATCCATCTATGTAATTTGATAAATTTTTGTTTTATTTATATTTATGAGGGATATATTTTATATCGATTGTTCTCATGGATGTTTGTTTTTAAATATTAGTTTTTAGTAGTTTGAATCGATGACCCAGGTTCGAGTTCGGCAAAAAATTTGCCTCATAAAATTCCAGACTACATGATAAAAATTGAGGAGCTATTAAGAAGTAGCAAGAAATTTATAGAAATATTACTATTTATCGGAGAAAATATAACAAATTATATTTTTTCGTTAATAATTAACTTTAACAATCCCGAAAGAATTTTTAGAAGATGAAGAACTTTGCTTTTTCGAATATCAAAATTTTGACTTCAGGTTCGGATAAAAAATGGAGTACAAAATTTCATTTGCAACATGGTCAAAGTGGCCGCCGAATTTTAAAATTTAACCAAATATCACAATTTTTACGTTAAATTCGTTTACCCACATCTATAAATTCACACTTCTTACTTTAAAACTATTGCGAGCGAAGCGAGCATTTCCGCAGTCCTTGCACAAATTCAAGCTCTTTGCTGCATTGCACTTTTGCGCATTCCCAGATGTTTTTACATTCTATTTATTTCTTTATTTAAATAAAGAGATTTATTCTATAGCTATAATACTATTATTAATCACATATATAATCTTCTCTTGATTATTGAATTTCATCTAATTCTAGGGTTATCTTTCATTTATTCCTAATATCACATTCAATATATGTTTAATATTTGAAATAAAACTAAAATTCATTACCATTTATAATTTAAAGTCCAAAAGTGTTTCAGTTATATTTCGAGAGAGTCTAGGCTCCTCTCTGTAATTTTAATCATCTAGTGATTTAAACAAACTTCACTACATTTTTAGTTCTTATTTGGCGAATTGGATTTTTCTTTTTAATTTCGGATAATTGAATGCTGGCGGAGTGGTTTTGGGTTACAGCGTTTTGGATCATTAACGAAAACAAAAAGCGCAATGTGTTCGAATGGAAGAGACAGCACCTCCCTCCTCCTTTCTCCCATTTATCAAATGCCACCATCTTTGAAAATAGAATTTGCCTGAAAAGTTTTGGCATTCAGTTAATCAAAGTGATAACTATAGTTTGCCTACTTGAGAACTTTTTATTCCTTTTATTATAAGCGTACCTACAAACTAACAAACAGAGTCTATAAAGTTCTAGTGGAGTTTCAAATGTGCATTCCGTAGATGCAGTAGTGAATAAATGAACTACAAACCAACTTAACAAACAGAAAAAAAATCTATTCTTCTCACGAGTTTCTCCCACCCAACCCACTTTTAGTTTCGGGTCCCAGACTAACAAAAAATGATTAAACTTCAAAGAGAGTTAAATGAATTTAATCTTTTATTTGGGCATAAGTTAGGTTCGTTTAACCAAATTTTTTATTATTTAATTACGTATAGCAAATTGAAAATAATAAAATATTCATAATAAATAAAATAGAATATTACTTCTTGTTGATCGACATGATAGACTCCAATGATTCCTAACCAGTAAAACAAATTTTAAACTTTTACAGTATTTACTTTTTGACTTAACTTTTAAATCTTTTGTATTAACTTCGTAGTGGGAATAATAAGGCGATGAAAGAAGAGTTCTTATTTTGTTATTATATAAAATGTATGACTCTATGATGATGTCCGAATATTCCAGAAGGATGGGGAGTAATGTGAAGGCGTCAGCGTCAAGTGACAAATAAAATATTCTTTGAGGCGATTGGTTTTGTCTTATTTAAATTATCACCAGGCCTTGCTGGATAATTTATTATGGAGAAATGAGTTTATATAAATATATATGATTATTTATTTATTTATTTTTTCTTATTAATTATTACTTCACTTCTGTGCAGGCAGATAACTGCAACGAAATAAGTGTTGTGCGTCGCTTCTTACAGAGTGTTTTTGTAAAAATTTGGCAACGTAAGACGTTAGTCGTACTTGGCGTAGGGATCAATAAGTTTGAGTCTAAACAACAAAGAATAAAATATTTATAATTATAATGGCTAAAGGTTTTTATTTGAATGAGGTTGTTTTTCAATAACGTCCTATGTGAATGTAAAGGATGGGCCAATATATCGTTTTAGAAAATTATTCCTGCGAGATGATTGTATTAAATGGTTAAAAATGACGCCTCCTTAATTTAATGTTTCTAACTTTGGGATATTAATTCCTAGATGGCAGTGCTAATGTTAGATGTCATTTTATGAGTGAAATTTGACTTTCACTCATATATATTTGTCATTATTTTTATACAATAATAAATTTCTGAGTATTAATTGATATTGGCTGCTTTAAATTAAACCACCTTGTTACAAGGGTAGGTGGGTAGCTTTCGGTCCTGAGCGATCAAATTTATTTAATTTATATTGGCTACCAAGTAATTTCAATAAACATGGAAGGAGTCTGATGCTGAAATTAAAAAATAAAAACTATTTTTCGAAACGTTGTTAAAATACACAATTTATTAAAAAAAAAAAAAAAAAACTCGAAAACAAATTATTTATTTACGTTAATTTATTAAACTTCAGGTTTTTTTATTTTTATTTATTTATATTTGGTCAAAGGACATAATGGGAATAATTATTAAATAATTAATGCTGCCATTAATAAAAGATTCTATTTAATTAATTACTTATAATATAAAACAAAATATTACAAATAAATAAAGGAATAAATTCATTTTTATTTTTATGTTGAATTTAAAGATCATATTTGCGGTTTTCTATCTACAGGCGCAAATGATAGGATTTTTTTTTTATTTATTTAATTACCAGTTCATTTCTGATATTTTTCGTTTTTTTATTAGTTAACCTATCTCAGTTTTTTTTTTTTTTTAGAAATAAATGTTAAACTCTGTTCGCAGCTTATGATTGCAACATCATCAAGACAATGATCAATAATCAATCAGAAGCTTATCATAGCAAACACTTTCGAATTATACTATTGTTACTTAAAAATATGTTTATAGAATTTATATATATTTTTTTTAAGTCTTTTTTGGCATCGGAAGCCATTTAGACTCCGTCCTTATTTATTTATATTAATTGGTAGCCAATATAAAATAAATAAAATTTAGTCGCTCAGGACGGGAAGCGAACTGCTGACTTTTGGAACGTGAACCCAGACCTCTAGCTCTGCACCAAGGGGATAGGGCAGAATTTATATTAGAAATATTTATAATTCCTCTCACCTATATTTAAAGATAGGAATATGGAAAGTATTTTTTTTTTTTCTTGTTCTTTGGAAAATTTATTAAAAAAATAATAAATTCAACTAAATTTCTCGAAATGTTCATGTATTTAAATATATGTAAACTCATTTTATAAATACCTTTTATGAGAATTAAAACCAATTTTTCTCTGTGTCATTTTCATAATGCATTATAATGAGTTGGGATTTTCTAACAAAGCATATTGATATTTTAAAATATTAACTGTAATTAGTCTATTCATCATAAAACTCACTCTAAATAAATGGTAAATTATATTTCTTAATATTTTTCCAATAATGGACTTATATACGTTTCAAAAAAAAAAAAAAAACAGTAAATCTATAAGAAATAAATGGTTAATATTTCTTCTTCCGTAGAATGTTGAGACTCAAATCTTTATCATTAAAATATTGATTTATACAATCTTTTCAGTTTAACTAAACAAAACAAACTACAACTTTTCACCCACTCATTATATACCCATCCATAATTCACAAGGATTCAAGAAATAAATAATTTTTGTAAGAATTAAAACCTATTTTTTCTCTGAATCTGAAGTTAGAAACAAGATGGCTGCCAAGGTCACGTTACACAAGAGTGGCGCTATCACAGTCATTCAAATAACTAAAGGCCAAAGAAGGAGAAGCCGAAATGTTGTTTATACAAATAAATTTTATAGATAAACCTAAAACAGTGTATATTTATTAATGATATCAACTTCAAGTCCCTTAACTTTTTCATTTGTTATAGATTTAAAAAGATCACTTAAAAAAAAAATAATAAAAATTTATTTATTATTTAATATAAAAGAAGATAATGCATAATTAATTAGATGCAGTCTATCCACGAATTTAAGTGCAATCCTCTTAAGGCTGCGAGTAAATAATATATTTTATGTAAACCAATTAATGGTCAGCTTAACATGTATAAATAAAAGAGAGAGCACGAAAACTCCATTTCATTTTTAATTCTTTATTCATGATTTTAATTAATTTATTAGTTGATTTTGAATGTTTTTTTATTTTTTCCAAACATGTTTAATATTTTAAACATAATTATTATAATTGAATAAGAGTTGTTAATTGATAAAATTTTATTAAATATCAAATGAGCGTTGATAATACAGGCAGAGAGTAAAACACCAAAACTTCTTTATTCGTTGAAATTTTATGACTCTGTCTTCTTATCTACTTAATACTTTGAGTATTCTCTTATTTCTTTCCTATACTATGAAAATAAAATGTTTTCTGTTATAGTAAAAACAAATTTTTCCAACAAAATCTTGGTTATTACTTTAACAGTAAGAAAACTCAAAACAAAAAGAGTTTTATGATGATTTCATAAATTTTATTTCCTTAGAAATTTTATGATTATTTTTAAGAATAAAAAGGAGAGACGAAATAACAAATTTCTGTCTAGACAAATTAAGAAATTCATTTATTTCCTGAGGTGCTATTGAAAATTTTAATAGTATATATAAAATAGAAATAAAATATCTCTTTTAAGGTCAATAATATGTTAGAAAGAAGAAGGTCCTTAAACCAAATGACTTGAGTATTACCGTATCCGTTTAACGTAAATATTTAGGAATCACAGATCGTAATATATTAATAATATAGGTATTTTGCAAATCTTTAAATTAAAAATTTTTATCCATGAAGATATATAAAATACTAAAAAAATTTGTAATTGTATTGGACAAAGGTAAATGATACTTGGAATTCGCCAAAAAACGCAACTAAATGACACATTATGTACGTATAGTAAACAAACCATCTTTTGTTTCGTTTTAATTAATAATTAGGAAAGGTGTATAAAATCTAAAAGTAGTATGAAATATGATGATTTTGGTATTCATGCACATCTATTAATTATGTATATTTTTCTCTCTTTTTCGCCACCTAAAGCCATTTAGTCTCCGTCCTTATTTATTTAAATTAATTGGTAGCCAATATAATTTAAATAAATTTTTATTAGCCAGGACGGGAAGCGAACTTGGAACGTGAAGCGAGACCTGCACCAGGGAATTATGTATTAAAAAGTTGGTTTCTTTACTTATTTTTTATACGTTGCTATTCTAAAGACCATAAATAAAATAAATTAGCTTGTTTTTGCTTAATGGAAAATAGAGAACTAAAATTCGTAGATTTTTTTATTCATTGCTCTAGAGTGGACCAAGCTAAGCCTCCTATAAATTAAGAACTGCGCATGCGTCGCTCTGGAGCAATGAATCAAAAAATCCATTAATCAGTTGGTTATTTCGGTTGGCTACCTTCCAGCAAACACTGCACATGTTATCTCTCTTAAAACCAAATACTACATCCCCATTTCGTCGTCGACCAACACGATAGACTGACAAACTAGCGAGAAATTATTATACCTCATTTGTGGAAACAAATAATTTTTTCAATTAAGAAATGAATGAATTTATACTATCGCTTAACAATCGATAACTTGTTATTCTCCTCTTGAAATATATCATAATTTTTTTACATTTTAAAAAATATATGGTAATATATTATAAATAAACAATAAACAATATTAGAATTCGTAATTTATTGTTTATTTAATATATAAATAATTCTTATTTATATTTTAAAATTTAATCGAGCGAAATGGATATCCGGATGGGCGTTATATGGATTTCCTTTTGCTTTGTCAGCTGATCGGCTCGATTTCCGCCTGGGAGGTTATTACCATGATTATTATTACTATTATTAAGTGTTCTCCCATTGAAAAAAAAACATCTAATTAATAAATATAAAATTAGCAGAGCTGATCGGCGTGCATTAGTTTATTTATTTGAATAAAAGATTAACGGCAATCGCTGGGGACCCCCTTATAATTAATGGCGCTGTCTGGCCCTGGGCGGCTCTCAATTGTTTGTTCCAATTGTTTTCCAGGGTTTTGCTAGGCTCCAGGTCCCTTCGGCTCCTCATGAACAATCGCATAGCTCTGGAATTCATGCAATTTCCTGCCATGGTCAGAGTCCTCCGGGGCCTATGCTCTTGCATTATTAATTAGTGGAATTTCCCCACGAAATTTTTTTCTTTTAGTTTTACATTATTAAACTATTGGGTTAATTTTGTTTGTCAATAGGAGAGATATGTTGGACAGATGTGAGGGTTGCCTGCAGATTCCTCAAGCGAGGGTTCTTCAATGATATTAGAAAGATATCTTTAAACGAGTTCGGATTAATCGACTGAATTAAAGAAGGGTGCTTACGAATCCTCAAAAAGTATCTCTTCATTGGGAAGGAAGCCGGGACTAGCAGCGA
>JAAAKE020112029.1:0-16598 GCA_010014785.2 Anisolabis maritima
GGGGGGGGGGTGGGGGGGGGGGGGTTGAGGAATAAAAATATAACTTGAAAAACCTTGATGAGAAATGGAAACAAAAATGGTCAATTGTAACTATTTTCACTATGGACAGTAGCCAGACATCTTAATGAGGATGGTGGCCCTTCGTTAGAGAGAGGCCGAGACTCCTTTATACGTTAAATGGATACCAGGGTAAAATAAAATGAGTGAAATTATTTCATTTGGAACGTTTTCATGATCTTATATTAAAAAAATCTGATTTCAAGATGAGGGGTACTGGCGCCTCGAAATAGTAAATATACCTAATTTCATCAAAAACTGTAAATTTCTTCCTACTCGGAAATGTTTGAACGAATTTTCTCAAAGATGAGACTTAGCGCATTCGATTTCTCATACCAAAATTAGTAAAAACACCAAATTTTATCAAAATCGTTAGGGCTTATTTTGAGAAAAAGTTTACATTCCTAGATTTATACATATGTACAAGATTAGCTCGTTTAATAATAATGGATAAATATTTTAAATTTCTATAATAATTAAAAGTAAATTGCCAATTTGATTTATTTTTTTGCCCTGTTCCTTGGTGCAGAGCTAGAGGTCTGGCTTCACGTACCAAGGTCAGTGGTTCGCCTCCCGTCCTGAGAGCTAAAATTTTATTTATAATATTGTATATTGGCTACCAATTAATATAAACAAATAAGGACGGAGTCTATATAGCCAGAGATACCGAAAAAGACAAAAAAAAAATTATTTTTTTTTATAATTTCAATAATAGATTAATAAACACATACGAAAAAAATTTCAAAATAAAAGCTAAATATAATTTTGAATCGGCTACCGAGAGGACCCGAAGCAAAAAATCTGGTGTATAACAGTACATAACTCAATTTTCTTTATCTTACGGCACCAGATTTTTTGAGAGATAAAATAGACATTTTGTCAATTAGGACAAATTTTTACAATATTAAAAAAGTTGGGGGAACCTTTTTGAGATGCATCAACCCCTTACTCATTCCCTTTTTTCTATTTGTTAAGCTTCTTGGTCATAATGATTGTTAATAAAATTTATATTATTAAGAAAACGACTAAATGAAAACGTTAGTTATGTATTTGAATAAAATTTATTTTATTGTATCATAAATTTATAATTCAGAGGTATATCAAGTATTGTAATAAAACATATAGGAAAAAATATTTTCTTTGGATGCTTACGCAAGTCCCCTTCGAAAAGTTTGTTGTAATTAATTATTTGGAAAATATTGATGATTTCTCAAAAGATAATTTTTTTTTATTAGTAAGGAAATGACTAATTGTTTTTTCCGAAACATACAACTCCAAAAAAATAGTACTTTTTTAATCTTAGTTTTCCAAGAAATTTTTGATTGATTTAGATATTAAAAGACCGGAACGGATCGGAGAAATTAAAAATTTAAGAAAATATATATTAGGATAAGGCCTTTTTTTCCAATAATTTGATAAGTCTTGTTATTTTTTAAAATACGTGTAGCTATTGTAACTCCCAATTTTGTATTTCTTGATCTTACGGGGCTTTGAACCATAAAGATTTAATGAAATCAAGGTTGAGAAAATAAAAAATTTGAGAGATTATTTGATTTGATTCGCCCTTTCCCCCCTCTCCCTATTCCTAAAATGGTGAGACAAGTGTTTTCCTTGATAATCTTATAGTCATTATATGATACTTGCTTCGAATATGATATACATAAACACAAACTTTTCCTTATTGATGTTTGATATCTTTTCTTTGAAAACTTCACTAAACTTGACACATATTTAGCGGCTGACAAAAAGAGATGGCAGATATCAGAATTAGAAACGCATTTATATTACTTTTAAAACTGAAAATCTCTATTTGGTTGCATCTGTTGATACTTTTCTGACTTTGAGAACAATAGGGCGCAACATGTGTTTATGGTTTAATAAAAGAGCTATTCTGTTTTTTTTAGGTTCTGGGAAAGTGAAAATATTGCGGGATTAAATTTTTGATGACTTTTTGTTATTTCAAATCATAGTGCAATAAAGTAAAAAAAATTCAGATGTAGTATTTACCAGAATATTTTTTAAAGAGAAAAAGACATTTAATATAAAAATCAGAAAAGACATAGAGAGCATCATATAACTTTCTCTTATTATGCAAGAGAAAGTAATGTGATATGTTCACTGTCACACCAGTTATTTGTGTCGATAAATTTTTTTCTTTATGGTAGTATATCAGTTCCAGAGAGGTGATTCTTGGTACTTCCAATTCTTTTATTTCAAAGTTATCCCTAGGAAAATATTTGTAATTAATTTAGCAATTAAATATCGTCTATTAACAAACATAGGAATTAAAAATATTTGCCATGGCAACGAGTCTTCCTTTCTTTTCTATGGGATTCTTAAAATCATAATTTGAGTGCTCCAAACTATTTTGAGATGGAAAATTATTAATATATCTTAAAACTTTTCTAATTTATAATATATACAATCAATTTAATCATTATCATTAGAATAGTTTAAGAGAAAATAAAAAACCTAAAAACGTACAGGAGTAAAGAGGGGGTCAAACAATTTGGGAGGTGATAAGGGTTAATACATTTCAAAGACTATCTAAAAAATAATTGATTTAAGAATTTTAATCAAAATAATTAGAGCAAATTTTGAGAAAATCAAAAAAGCTAAAAAAGTATATCAGTAAAGTACTAGCACGCTTTGGTCAATTTTATTGAAAAGTTTTGAGGCGCAAGCGACCTAGCTTAAATATAAAGATTGCGGCTCGATTTTTTTTTTGTTTTTTAGAAATCTTTTTCATACATAGACAAACCATTTGACGAGACCCATTTTTTTAGACTCAGAGAACCTCAAAATATGTATTTCAGTTGAAATCTCCGTTTTTTTGCAATTGCAAAACTTTCCCTTTATTATATATTATATTATATATGGGTATGAGAAAGTAAAAATTGAGAGTTAATGAATAAATAAATGATAATTTCTGTTGAGTTACTAGTTTAAAGTTATTTTGATATTTCAGGTTTGAAATTTAAATAGAAAGGTTTTGTTTTGTATCATCATATCCTCACTCAGTAAATGAATTTTTTGGAGGTTTTCCCTTCTCAAAGAAAGAAAATTTAAAATGTCGAAAAAATGCAATTTCTTTATAGTTCGTAAAGGAAAAGAGATAGAAAAAATTGTTCCATATAAGAAATGAGAACAAAAATCTATAGATTATCATCAATTATATATAAGCGATCTAGCAACATAGCGAACATGAACCAAATTTGATGCATTTTTGAACTAAATTTTTGATTTAAATAATCATTTGATAATTCCAGTACCGGATATAGACAATTGGCAGAAATATATAATTGATAATAATAATAATAATTTTGAGATTGTTTTTGATTGAGAGGGTTTGATAAACTTTAAAAAAAGATAAAAAAAAACTTGTATAAAAATATACTATCCCCTTCAAATTGGACAACCTGTATATTTTGTTTCGTCTTGATGGATAATTAGGAGAGCTACATGAAATCGGAAAATAATAAATGTAATAATAGGTAAAATATTATGCAATTTGATGATTTGGAATTTCATGTAGCTCTCCTAATTATCTATTAAGACGAAACAAAAGATTCAGAGTATATAATTACTTTTGAGGGGGATAGTACACAAGAATATTTTGATAGTGAATAAACCTCCTTAAAAGTTATGAGTATTAGAAAGTGAAATAAGAGAGAAGATGGAATGTGTTTCTATAGGAGCAACGAGGAATTAATGAACCAACGAGCTATGGCAAATGTTAGAGAACGACAACGAACGCAAAGTCTCAATGAAGCATTTGCAGCACTTCGCAGTATCATCCCTACGCTACCATCCGATAAGCTCAGCAAGATACAGACACTTAAACTTGCTGCTCGATATATAGATTTCCTCTATCAGGTGTTGAGAAACTCAGGGCAGGGTGATGATTGCTCACTCCATTCACATACAGACTCAGGTATCTCTTCATTTGTTTTTTATCTAGAACATTTAAGACTAGAGGGCTCAAGTTCTGGGGACCTTAAACTGCCTCGATATTTTTCTTAACCTAACTGCTAATAAAATATGATATTTTGATTTGAATATTTTAAAAAAATTTTATTTTTTATTTTTTTTAAAGTCTTTTCGGCATTCTAGGCCATATAGACTTTAAACGATATACAATATATATTATTTATGATACATATAATCCAGGCATATTTATTTATATCAATTGGTATCCACAACCTGGGATCTGAACCCACATCCCTTGGCTTTTTTTAATCTCTTGGCCCCAGGGGGAGGATTTTTATGTAAAATAAGCTAAAAAAATTAAGCCTCCTTTAATTCCTCACCTTAATTTTACTTACATTGTTAATTTACAATGATTTTGCAGCTGTAGAGTGACTTCCATTGATCTAAGAGCGTCCTATCCATGCTTTTGTATAATACACATTCACATTTCTCTCCAGCCAGCTCTCAAAATGGCCTAGACGGAGAGCCTAGAATAAAAAAAAAATGCCAGTAAAGTCTTGTTTTTATTTACATATATAATAATATTATTATTCTAACGTTATTTGTATGAGCACAAAAAGAAAATATATAATATTATTAAAATAAAATATAAAATTGGGACTCCAACATCTCTCCCCAAATCCCAATGGCGCCTGAATAGAAGTTATTACATAAGATAATTTACCAAATTTCATTTGCATGAATGGTTAATTTAAAATTCGAAATTCCCCTGTATTAATTATATATATTTAAAAAAGAAAAGAAAAAAATGAATGTTTCAGAGGGATGTTGCGGGGGCGGTGCTTATATGGCGCATGAAAGGCTGAGTTACGCCTTCAGTGTCTGGAGAATGGAAGGCGATTGGAGTGGAGGGGGAGGAACTGCAAATTGAATACAGACATCCATGACTGCTTGCTTCAGGACCAAATCAGGTATAAAAAAATTGATTTATAATTCAATCCGAAAGCTTTAACAGGAAAAATATTTTTACTTATAAAAGGGCATTAGAAAAGGTATTTAATAAATAAAAATAAATGAAATTATATTTTAATATAAAGTAAACTATTTCTTGTCTTTTCGGAAGCCATTAGAATTTTATTTAATGACTATTGTTATTTCAACAAAGACAATCACAACTCTCTTGTAAGTCACTGTAAACATGTGGGCCCCCCCCTCCCCCCATTAAATTATAACAAAATTACAACAAAAAATTCCATTAAGCAAAATGAAATTTTTCATGGTGGGGATCTCTTCTTCTTTTTTCACAATTTCCAATTTCATGTTCCTGTGAAAACTGCACCAGTCTATATGTCCCTTTAAAGGTGTAGGTTCCCCATCCCTGCTTGTCTGTTTTATGTCATTTCAGTAGTAAACTTTTTGTTATAGTTGATGTTAGGTCAATGTTTAGGATAAGATCAGGGAATAAAAAAATCCAAATTACTATAAGGGGTCTTAGTCATTTTTTAAACACAAATATTGAATGTTTTTAACGCATTTACTCTTCGCTTCAAGAGAATATGCACTTTTGATCTTGTGTCTGTGTGTCCATGTCTTCGTCAAAACTAGTTCCAGATCGTTTCAACGCTATTTCTTATATCTCAAACGAAAGTTTACTTCTCAAGGAGGATTGACACTTCTGAGCCTCAAAAATGGACAAAACTCCTTTTCTTTCATTACATATTTCAAGTCATTATGAATAAATTACCTGATTAGTTTCTTTTTAAGGAAATATTAAGCCAAAGGAGGAGAAGAATGCTTAAAAAAGGTTATGGGATTATCGTAGTTTATTTGTTTACACGGGTATCTTGTGTATTAAAATCCTCTTGAAGTCAACAAGTGGCAGTCGACATGACGGAGGATCTCTCTGTTTGGTTTATCGGGAGAGAGTGAGTTTTCCGAGCGTGATTAACACGTTGCAGCCGCTCCTGGGAACATGATCTACTTTCAAACGACCCGTCTTCAATCTGTCATTTGCTCTACAAATTTATATACACATACAAATGATTTATAATAAATATTCAAATGAGAGGTCACAATATTTTAATAATATATTTAAAAATCAAATTGGGCTAGATATTTTTTATTTTGACCAGAAAGCCCGTCTCACAACCTAAATAACTGATAAAATGAGAGAGTAAATGAAGAAAAGCCTAAAAAAGTCTTAGTTCGGGTAACTCATGATCGCTATTCACCAGGTGTGAGCCATTGAATGTTAATGATAATTAGGACTGGGTCGGTTATTCGGTTAAATTTTCTACATTTTAACCATTTAAAAAAAATGTTGAGAAAAGTAGATTAATTCTATTCTATTTTCAACGAAAATTTAGTTGACCTATTAAAATTACCTTCAATCTAGAAATTAGCCAAATAGAAATATAGAATTTTTTTTAAATCAAGGTGTACTTTAATTAAAAAAGATAATTTTTTTCTTTTTTAATAATCAAGCCTTACATCCCTTGGATGATGCAAGGGTATTAAAAAAAGAAAAAATTGTATCTTTTTTAATTAAAGTACATCTTGTCCCTAATTAATTTTAAAAAATTCTATTTGGTAAACTAATTTCTTGATTGAATATAATTTTAACCTGTCAACTAAATTTTTAATTGAAAATAGATTTAATCCAACTTTATAACCGGTTGACTAATTTTTTTTTGCTTAACCGGTTAAGAAATTTTCCATTTTCCCAGCCCTTGTGTAAATCCGAAAAAAAACTTTCAATGGACTAATATATTCTATTTTCTAATTACCTGTTTCGATATGATAAAACTAGTAGAGCTAGTAGGACCTAAAGGTCTTAAGAAATTTGATAAAATAGCTTTCAATTTTCAACCCAAATTTCTTGAATTTTCTTGAATAATTTCTTAATCCCTAATCTTAATTTTTTCAAGGTCAAAATTATCTGTGAAAAGTGATAGTTCAACACACCCTTTTTTGATAGAGAGTTAGAGTCCCCCATTTTGAAGGTATAATTAAAATTATGTCACGAAAAAGTGCTTTACCTTAAAGCGCAGCAGCCTTTGTTATGATAAAAATGATTTTATTTCATCCTTAAAAACAAAGAATATAGAATTTCTTCTGAACTTTTGTAATGTGGCATGATTTCTAACGCCTAAGAGACATGAAGACAATTTATTACCCCAACTCGTATGAGCGAAAAAAAATCAATTTTTTAATGTAATTAAGAGCAAGAAAATTGTTTTGATTGGCATGTTTGGTACATGCCGGTCTTGGACCAGGATCTATCCACTTTCGCGGCAGATGTGCTACTGTTACACCAAAAGACACCGGCCCAGTGAAAACATGGTTCAAGAATAAAAGGCTCCAATTCAAAGCAAATATCTCGCACTCATTTATCTGAAAAGATATATAGGCATTGTTTTAATTTTACATTATAGTCATTTATATATTATTAAGCTTATATTCTTTCAATAATGGCTCTGGACTTATGGATCTCTACCTAAGCTAAAAAGTGTATTCTTCATAGAGGTTACATAGTATTTATTAAGATTACTTGGATGAAAATTTGGGAGAAGATATTGGATTAGTTAAATAACTAGAAATTAATATCGAGATATATGAAAAAAAAGTAAATTCACTAGTCAAAGTGTCGATAAATGGTTAGAGGAGAGTGTCTTCGTGTACGAATGGACTCCAGACAAATAAAAGTCGAGCTAATAAGAAAAAGTGATGAAGTCGAATAAAAAAAATGAATATTTGAGTGGATTCATTCTTGAAAATAGAAATTCTAGCTATTTCATATTCTTGTCTCAGGGGTTCAAAAAAGCAGACCTCAATAAATAATAAATATTTTAAAATTTTTAATAAATTGTGAAAAAAATTTCCTGCCTAAAGCCAAAAATTAATCATGGCGGTGTTTATTTAGAGTTATTATTTGAAATAGTTTTTTTTTTTTATAAGTAAAATGGCTGTATAAATCGAGAAAGAGGGAGGAGAGAGTTGTTGCCTCCCGCTGAGAGGCAAACAGGTGTGGCCACTTGCTGCGACAATTCCCGTCTGGCAGGGATCTCGCTGTCAGAAGAGCAACATCCCAAAGGAACAGAGCACACAGAAGCAATATCGTGGGAATTTATCTCATTTAACTGAGAGAGAGAGAGAGAGAGAGAAAGATTGTGTTACTGCGTCTTTAAGAGGCTGCGAACTTATAAACTCCTTTTTTAATGGCCTCCCATGTGGCCTGACTCAATTTCCCTCTATCCGCAAAAGGGAATAAATTTTTCTAAAATAAAGGATTTCAAAAATTCATAAAATGAAATATTAATTAAATGCAAATTATGGATGGAATGCAGTTCAAAGATATGAGACGCGAAATATTGCAAGTTTAAATGAGTTATTAAGTATAAATTATATTTTATTCACTCCAATAAATAAAAAATGCAGTGGAATGTAAAATGCAATTTTTTCATTTAAATTAATGTGACAATGCAAAATTATTGACGAAATACAAATTTCAAAGATTTAACGTGGTCTTATAGGGAATAAAAGGGAAAAATTCCATTTTGCTCTGTACCTACTTCTTTTTGGAGCTTTAACTTTTATTTGCATTTTTTCAACTACTACTTTCAAGTTTTAATTGTTTTTTGGGGGAGGGTTCCACCAGTGAATATGTCATCAGCGATGTTTAATTTCTATGCTTTCGGATTGGATTCATTTGTAATTACAATTTTATTAAATAAATTTACATTTTTTTTTTCAGAAAAGCCATCCAAAAAAGGAAGTGATTATTTTTAAAAGAAAATTTAAAAAAAATTTGTAATTCAACAACCTCTTTATATTTATCAGTATTAAATTCGAAACAAAATGAAGCTTTCGAAGTATTAAAAAAAAGTAATTTGCTCATTATTTAAAAAATTTCTTACACAATGGCCAAATAATGTGGAAACAAGATGATATAGCCTAATTCTCTTTAGTATCAAAATTTACTAGTCGCATATTTTGAGTAAAATTCTTAAATAAGAAATTGATATTTTCAGAAGTATAAGAACATCTAAAATTCCATGCGAAATATTCTGATTTCTTATCAAAATGATATTTTGAATTAAAATGAAATTAACACTTGCAAGTGCCCAAATACGTATAATAATAAAATATATTTTTCTCAAAAATTTATTATCATAATATAATAATTACTTGTAATTCAGAAAAAAAAAAGTAAATTTGGCTTTAAAAAGAATTTCAAAAATTTTAGTCGAGTCTATCGAGTATTTTTATTCGTTTGAAAAATCAAAAAGAGAGATGATATATTTAAATAGAGAGGTTTCTCACTTCTGGCTTAAGAATTATTATTATTATTATTCCAAATAAACTAGAATTTCTTCTAAAAACTATATAATATAAAACTTTAAAAGGACTGTTCAAAATATTTTGAGATTTTTCCAATACTTTGAAAGATATCATTTTTGGAGAACTTTGTTTTAGAATTTTCAGGCCAGAGGATTTTTGCATTCATAGTCATATTGAGAGCTTTAAGAGAGAGGACAAAGAAAGGGAGGTTTAAAAGTTTATATGTTCTTCTATGTTCTGTTTGTAATGTTTATTTTGAACTCTGTCGTTATCCAGTTGGAGTTGAGTGAATAGTAAACTATATGATTATGAATCCAAAAGTCTGCGTTGTCCCTAAAAACTTCATATTTATTACAAAATAATGGTAACTGTTGATAACAAATTCATGATTTTTGAATGAACGTTAAGGATGAAAATAGGTAATCTAGAAGATTATCTTCTCTAGTAGAGTTAAAAATTCTCCCCATTTATATTTATGATCGTTTTCATTTTTTTTTTCGCACTCGAATCTCAAGATATTTAATATATCCTATAAATATTTTATCTATATCAAAAGAACAACTCTCCTAAAAAAAAGTTTTGATATTGATAGAATTAAAAAAAAGAACCTAAGCCAATCCAAAGATACTTGAATAAAAAATTCCAAAGATTTTTTTAGGATTAAGTAAAACTATTGTTATACGATATTATTCTGTTTTCTATTTAATCACAACTTCGTTACTTATTTTTTTAAAAAAGAGACAATTTATTTTTTGTAAATATTATAAACTATCTTAGGTATGAATGTAATTTTCTGTATGATTGAGTGATAAGAATGTGAAAATATATTTATTTAAAAATGTTTAAATAAAAATATATTTGTCTATTATTATTATGTCCCTTTTTTTGGCTCTAAAAAAAGCAAGTGTCTGATGTCATAAAGCAAGTAAAATTTAAATATTTATTCGTTGGATTTATGGATTAAATACTAGGGGAAAATTTTGTGGCTAATGAAACCAAAGATTTTGTTTTTTGCTTTTTTTCCCGAGATTTTTTTTCTTTAAATTTTCATTGTTAAAACTTAAAAACTTGATTCATAGGAAAGGAGAGCTGTCAAAATCAACCCCCCCCCCCCCTCATCCTGACAATAAACCTAAGCTCAGGACCCTGATATGTTCAGTTCCAAATATTTGGTGTTTTTTTCCATAAAACATTTTGCAATAAAAGCCAGCTGAAGTTATTTAAGAGCTATTTTGAGATCAAATAAACAAAAGCATACAGTGACTTTGAAATCTTAAAAGTGCAAGTAAGTTACACTTTTGCTTGAATTTGATAAAGACCTAAAAGCATTTAGGATCAAATAGGCCAGTTGTTGCCTGTAAAATTTCTCTTCATGCATTTTTTTTCCGTAGGAAATTTGATATCACGGGTTTCATGAAAAACAAGGTATGCAGATAATTTTTTTTCTATTTCTTTTATTTCGAAGCTAATTGGGTTTTGGTCACCAATAGAGGATCTGACAGCAAACTATAAGACAAAATTTAAAAAAATGAAAAAATAGCAAAAAAACAAACTAGAGTCAATATTTCCCCAACCCAAAAATAAAACAAAAAACTTATATCTGGGCCCTAAACAAAAAATTCCTGGCCACGCTATTCTTATTATAACTTAGATAAAAACTTAAAATAAGTACTTTCTACATTAAATCTATTAGCTATGAAAGTTAGCTAATCCTTGCTTAACTAGTTTAATTATTATACATTTGTTGAATAAATGTTGACGTAAAAATTCTCATTGAAAAAAAATATTAAAGCGACTGTAGAAATTACAATAGATCATTTTAATTCATACTTAAAATAATAAAATAAAAACGTTAGATAATTTTCAAGACCTTTTCATTTGAGTTAGATATTCAATATATGTCTTGAAGTGGACTTTATACGTCATGACTTTTTGTTTAATGTTTTGTGAGTATATTTTTTGCTGGTGGATCAAGTGATTAGATTGAAGCGGGAGCGAAACTCGGGATCACCAGGGCATCCTCGACACTCGAGTGCCGGTGGTCTGGTGCAAAGGAAGTATACCGATGCTCGGAGCTGAAGATTCCGAGTTGGACTCCCGGGGACGATCTAGTCACTTGATCCTCCAGCAAAAAATCTACTCTTAAAAAATATTAAATAAAATAAAAACATTTATCGGCGTTCAAATTACTTTTCAAACTTTTCAAGTGAGTTACTTGATTTTAGATCTGAACAGGTAAGATATTTATAAAATTAACGATTATTTTTGCGTTTTTTAAATATATATATTGATAATCAATATATTGATTTGATTTTTTCTCATCGAAGCTCTACAGATCCCTTGGGGGCTAGAACTATTGATCTGATAATCATATAATAATTTTACATTACCATATATATTATCTAAGAATGTAATTAATTTTCCTTTCCTTTTTTTTTTTAATTTGCATAGTGTTAAGATTTTCGGGTAAATATAATCAATCCGTCTTTATGATAGAGTAGTGAGAAATGATTTAGAACTTAGTTAAAAAGTTGGTCATGTCTAGCATTGGTCTAGAATCGCATCGCTGGCAAAGCGCATCTGCTTGTCAAGAAGAGATGAGGGAAAAGAGACCGAACAGAAGCTGGAGCCAGAGGAGCAGGAGAAGTCTGACTTGACTGCTCACAAATATCTACAGAGGATGAGAGCAGGCGGAAATGGGTGACAGCCGGGACACACTCACACACACTATACACATCTATATACAAACATATGCATAGACATATACAGTGATGACAGCAAAAACCGACCAGGAGGGAGAGCTAGCCAGAGCTCACTCAGACTGCCGAGAGATTTTGCTCATTTCTACTTATTTTTTTATCTAAATATAAACCCACGCCAGACCAGGTGATGGTAAAATAAATAGTTTTTTTATATAGACTTAGTACCAAATACATAAAAAATTATTTTTAAAATATATAAAAATATTATTTTGTTTATTATGGTATTTCGAGTTAGTGATAAAAGAAAACCAAAATATGATAATAGAGATGAATAAAAGAATTTTCATCAGAAAGCCTATATCTAGATTACCCCATTGTAAAATAAATTTATTTACGACCTGCGTAGAGCCTTGTTTCGATAGAATTGTATGAACATGTTATTTGCTAATGGGAATATATTTCTATTTATTTTTTTTTTTTATATTTGCTTTGTTGTTTGTTGTTTTCTGTTATGTAACTTGTAAATTTGTTATTTGTTTGTTTGGACTAGACACCGAGGACTTGTGCTAAGTAGATCGTAAAGTCGTGTCTTCTTAGAGATCTACTTACTATTGATAGAGTAGTGGCACAAAATTAGATGAATAAGTAATTCAAGTATACTGAAATTTTGTATTCGTAGATTGTTCAACAGAGATTCTATAAATGCGGTTCCCAAAGAAAAAAATGCTGCCCGCAAGAGAAGCGAAAACACTCCTACAAAACAGGTAAAATAAAATTTCATAGAAGGGAAATTTTTTTCACATTTTGAATTTGTTTCGCTTTAACGAATAAAGAGAAAATCCATCATCGCCTCAACATAATAGATGTCTCATAAAATCCCTGAATTCAAACAGGCTTCTTGTGGTTGTCTCAATTATTGTGTAATTTATGAGGGTGGATCAAAAAGTAAGTTTTTTCATTTTTAAAATTGTAAATAAAGGAGTCTGAAGTGATAGATACTTAAAACTGTTTAATATTAATACATTATGAAAAATGGGTGTTTCAAACACTCGAATTGAAGCTCTCCAACGAAAAAAAATGAAATGCTGCATAAAGTCGTCATGATATTAATTATTATTTATTAATAAATATTAATAAAGTGTTTAAAATAATAATAAGTAATAAAAATAATGGAATCTGTATTAAGTTGTGATGAATTTAGTCCAGATGTTTTATTCATATTTATATTTATCCTAAATGAAATGTTTTCTCCTTTTTCTCTACACATCTATTTATTAATGTTTCTATTTATTTTTAAGTCGCAAATAGCCCTAGCAATTGAGGCGCCCTTAAGAACTGAAAAAAAATTGTTTTATTACTGTTATTGTTACTGCTCGTAACAATAGTGTTCTGCCTTTTTTTTTTAATGTTATTTTGAGTTCTTTCGATCATCTCTATCAGAAGCTACATCTTTATTAGACCATTAGTAAAGGACAATCAAATCAGATGTAAATTATATTAAATTCTATTTGAATTTGATAAAACAATGTTTTGCGAAAGAAATTTAGATTGTCTTACCGAGAGTGAATGTAAATTTGTGATGGTGGTTGGTCACCTCAAGAGAGAATTTGAATTTTACAAAGAAACTTTAGAATCACTTAGACCCAAGTGGATTAATTTCCAGAAGTTGAAGCAAAAGAAGAGGTCCAAATTGACGTAGTACGTCTTGATAGGTCAACCTGTAAAAAAAGTTTTATAAATTAAATAAAATTAAATAAATAATCATCAATATATTAACTTATAAGGACCGTACCAAAAGTCAATTTTTCGTATGAAAACTTCATGAAAACATGAAGAGGGGGAGCCTGGGCCACATGAGTTCTCTCTGGATACGATTCTACTAGAAGGAAAAATAAAACAGTTATCATGACGGCCATTCATATAAAACACAAACGTTTGGACACATTTTTCATAGAAATGTCTAGATCTCTATATAAAATTTTAACAAAGGTTCTCTTGCAATGCTACAAGGAGTTGCTGATCGCACCCATTGATGTACTCTTTTAAAAACGACCTTCTTGCTTAAATTTAGATAAAGATGAGGAAATAAATGGCGCAAATAATTAATTAACAAGCTAGAAAGTGCTATAAAGGAGAAGGAGGGAAAATAAAGTTTCTTGAGGATGCTGATAGATTGTTATAGTAAAAGGTTTGCTGGATTTTGGGCGGGTACCTATCTAGGGGAGCCCGAAGCCTCGAGAGAAAAGATTAAGTTTATACTATATACCGATTTCACGAGAACCTGGCTCCAGAGATAAATTTTTCTGGATACGTCCAGGGTTTGAAGAGTGTGTCTCTATGCATCTGCATTTCAGTTAACTAAAGTATTCGATAGGTAGGTAGTGCTACCAAATAGCAGTCATTTATTTATTCACCCACTTTTAAAGAAAGGAATGATGAAAAAAAGGATTGCAACTATAAGAGTTTAGAAATGGGATTAGTTCCTTTCTATATGCTTTGGTTGTTGTGTCTATTTTTAGAAACATTATTGAAATAATAAAATTCTAATAAGAAATAATATTCAAATTAATAAAAGAATTAAACTTGTTACTCACTTTTTAGAATAAAAATACAATTACAATTACAATTACATTAAATTAACAAGAATAGTTTAACTTTTAAACATTTAAATCAAATTTTACTTTCATTAAATGATATCACAAGAAGATAGCAAAAAGAGATCAAATCTTCAAAGAATATAAATTAATCTGACTGGGTGGGTTCAAAAATCGAATAATACGAATTTTTTATTTTAAAATTTATAGAAAAGTGAAAAGTGTAAAATATAAACTAGTAACAATTAATTAATAAATATTTGTTTTCTATATATCAAAAATTTCACAAATTTGTTATTAACTCAAATTAGTAATTTTTAAAAACAAAATTAAAATTTTAATTTACTAGAAGAGTTTTAAAAATATTTATTATTTATTTTATTAATTTAATACATCGTTAAATATTTAAAAATCTAATTTTATTTTATTATTATATAGGACACTCTAAAATTTAATTGCTTTAACTCGGCTGATGAGATCAATTATTGTGCGTTGTATTGAATGATTTCACCTAGTGTCGCAACTTAATGAACTATTTAATAACTTTTAAATCTAAAACTCGTTTTATACAAACTTATTCCCTATTATGTACAGTCTTTTCTTCCCCCCTTTTCTTTCGTATGGAAAAGTATCAGATTGTAATAAAATTATTTTTTAAATAATAAATTTTTATAATAAATAGTAAATTTGAATTGAAATAAAGTGTCAAGAAAGGCCTAGTGGAATTTTACTGAACTAACGATTTACTTAAAATAAAAATAAACAAACCAATAACTTTTTAGATATTTTTTTATTAAGATAACTTGTAAAATTTTAATTTATTGAACCAATAATATGTGGAAAGTTTCGGAATAAATTATGTTAGAAAAAATAAAAAATAACGAGAGAAATTCACTTTTCGTTTTTTCGGCATATGTGGTCATTTAGACTATAAACGATACATATTTTGTTATTACGATACGATCTACGAATTATCTAGGCATATTTATTTAAATCAATTAGTATCTAAATGATTTTTTTAAAATTTTCATCAGACTTCCTGGGATCCAAACTAACATTCATTGACTTTGAAGATATTCAAATAGTGACAATATCAATCAATACCTTTAACCTCTCGGACTGGTTGGGTCACTGCTGTTTTTTTTCGCCATCTAAAGCCATTTAGACTCCGTCCTTATTTATTTAAATTAATTGGTAGTCAATATAATTTAAATAAATTTTTTTCGCTCAGGATGGAAACGAACCACTAATCTTTGGTTCTTGAAGCCTAACCTCTATCTCTGTACTCTAAAACTCGTTTTACACAGGACACTACTGAGTTTTTTTTTGTATTTTCGGCATATGAGGCCATATAGACTTTAAACGATATAGTTATTTATTAATTACGTTACAGGCATATATCAATTGATTTAAATAAATTTTCATCGGCTTATCTGGGATCCGAACTCACACCCTTGAGATTATTAATACTGACAATGTCCTATTTTTTAACTTCTCGGCCACGGGAAGGAGGGATACATGCTGAGTTAATATATAACAGGACAATTTCTATTATTTATTACATAATAAAATAGATGTTAATTTGATTTTCCCATAGAAATATTAATTTCTTTAATTACCAAGAGATGTCAGTTAAGTCAAAAAGAACCATTTTTAATTTTTCTTGGTTTCCTTTAGGGATTCATTCTTTTTCATTGTTTTCAACTATTTTAATCAAGGTCCACCCACCTTCATTTATTTTATAGAATTGAAATGGCAAATATTTAATTAGAAATATATTTTTAAAATATCTAATTTCATTTAGTATAAAAATTATTTATTACATCTCTTCAACAAAGTTTTTATTCTCAATGGTGACATAATTATATTATTTAAATGATAACCCTGACAAACAAATATTTTTTTTTTTTTTTTTTTTTTTTTAAAGTCTTTTTTCGGCATCTGAGACCATTTAGACTCCGTCCTTATTTATTTC
>JAAAKE020112040.1:0-16596 GCA_010014785.2 Anisolabis maritima
GGTAACTCCTGATCCATGTTCTCCCCAAAGCATTTTCTTAGACAAAGAGGATTCCGGAGGGTTAATTTATTTAGGGTTTGCATGAAGAGAGAGCAAGCCAGCTCCTGAAGCCTAAAGAGTGAAGAAAAGTCATAAAGGGACAAAAATAAATGCCAGTTTAAATTCGAAACAAGAACGAGAGATTATCATTATAATTATAATATATCATGAAGGTTTACTATCTTTTTTTAAAAATAAAAAGTATATATATATTTAATCTTATTATATATTTATTATTTACAGGAAAAATTTTTTAAATTACCAAGTATATGTATTTTTGACCTTTTTTTTTTTTAGTCTTTTCGGCATCTGAAGCCATATAGACTTTAAACGATATAGAATATATTTATTCGATACATTTATTTATTTATATCAATTGGTATCCAATTGCTTGGGATCCGAACCCACACCCCTTGGCTTTTAAGGTTATTATGATAATATCAGTATCTTTAACCTCTTAACCACATGGAGAGGGGATTTTTGACTTTTATTCATATGACAACAAACGGAATAATGAAACATTTTCAGAATTTATGATATATACTGAATTTGTGTTTTTACAATGAAGAAAATTATATATATATCAAATTTGAGGGATCAATAACTATAATAAATGCTTATTTTCTTCTTTTGTTTTTTAGAGCCTTTAGAATAACCGAAACTATATATTGTTCATTTTGTTGGCTCAATAAATTTTCTTCAAAATAAAATTATGTTTTTAATTTTAATCAAACTCATTAACAAGGTTATAATAAGGTTATATAATATTATATGATTTGTTTTTCTTTTTTTTTATCTTGGGAAGGACTCCACTTTTTTTCGCTTTAAAATCGTATAATTATTAGAAAAACATTCTAGTATAACCTGTTCGTTATTTACATCATATAATCGCTTTTATCCTGAAGGACGAACATCGTATCGCATCACGTAATCTAATGATTAAAGTTAGTAATAAACTAATTTGAACAGGTAATCTGAAAAATGTGGAGAAAGTCATCATTTGTATGTAAAGATAATTAAATATATTAATATTAATTAAAATAATGTTATATTATCAAAATATAAAAATGAACTTACAAAGGGTTACTGAAACATGTTCGGGTCACAATATAAATAAAGTGTTTTCGCTCAGTTCTGGAAGCAAACCACTGACCTTTGGAACATGAAGCAAGAACTCTACTTCTCCATAAAGAGGCAGGCCAACTTATGGTAGAGAAATAGCCTCTAATAATATTGTACCTTTATTAATAGGGATCATAGATTGGGGATTAGAGAGATGAAGAGCCTCTCACTGCCAAAAATGTGTACCGGGAATTGGTCACCAGACACTGGTGATTGGGTATGGTGTGTATGTGCACGATGTACTGGGATAAATAAACGGGGGATTATTTATTTATTGTAGGTTTTGGGGGTTGTTATACCTTTAATTAAAGGCTTTTACCTAAAAAAAAATTATTATTTTTATTATTATTATAGGTAATATGTAATAATGTTGAACACTAAGAAAATCAGCAATTCAGGATATATAGCAAATCATGTCATTTTTTTTATAAATTATTAATTTTAAGAAAACTGGAAGACACATTTATGCTCAATTGACTCAACTATATTTTGACTGGTTCCTTACAGATACAAAGGATATTGTTTATCATCACCTACTTCAATGTATTATATAATATGCAGAAATATGCAGAATAATGAATCGAAACTGAATGAGAGAGAGAGAGAGAGATAGAGGAGGTCAACGCATAAATTTATTTCTTTGTGACCCATTAATTTTTTTAAGAAGTTTTTTGTTCTTTCAAAAAAATTATTTCAATAGTAGTAATTATTATTATGAATTCGTATGTTTAAAAAAAATAAAATAAAATTTTATAAAAATACAATTTCCAAAAAAAAAAAATTAAACCAAATTAAATACATAATTAATATTCATAATCATTATTCATTTCATTTTTGTCTTATCATCTTTATTTGAGGTCGTGAAAATTATAGCAGTAAACCTAGCAATCTTGTGTTTGACGAAAAAGAAAGAAGGAAGAGAAGAAATCCTAGTTTTTGTAGTCGCTATCTTGAATAAATTAATACAACCAAATTAAACTTGAGATGTGAAGTGGTACAGAAATTGAAATTCTTCTTTCGTTTGAGGAGATTTTAAAAAGGAAAGGAAGAAAGGGCTAACTAATGAAGCATGGCGAGAATGGATAACATTTATCGTGTAATTATTTATTTTAAATATTTCATATTGTTTTGATTTTATCCAATAATAGTGTATTATTATTGAATATTAGTATAATACTTGGGTGGAAAGCAGCCTATGTATGTTTAATCATAAATCAATATAAAGGGATATTTCTTTAATGTTTAATAAAAGAAGTTATAAAGGCTTTCCAAACTGTTCAAACAAATTTCGTAATAATTATTATATGAGTAATTTTTTGTATAAAATAAAGTTCTTGTATTTTTTTAGGAGAGGCAAGGAATCAGTGATTCGCTCAGCCAAAACATTCATTGAAATTATATTGGTTAGCAATTAATTTGAATAAATAAGTATCAAAACGCTTATTTTATAAATCTTATGACCTCAGAAGCTGAAAAGACAAAAAAAATATTTTGGATATGGATTCAAAACAGAGCAGGCCTTAGCATTTTTTTTACTATTCTTTTCGATTAGGCTCTTAATTTTCCCCTCCTTTTTTTTTTTCAAAGGAGCTGCCTATATTTTGAATAAAATAACTACAATCCCTTCTAGATTAAATAAACTAGCGTTCTTTAGATCAAAATTTATCAAATTTTGGCAGAAAGAAATTTTCACAAATATGAAAATACTATTCTCAGATAAGTAAAAAAGAGAGAGAAGTAAATATAATAAGGGAGAATAAAACCAGCAGACTATTCTTTATTGATGATGATGAGCATCATCTTCAATGAGCGCTAGAATGACGGAGGTGGGCTTTGTCCCAAGATAAAAAGTTTTTGGTCTTTCATAGAAAACGCAAAAAAAGGAAACATCTTAATAGTCATATTAAGAAAAAACGCCAAGCGGATTTACAGATACCTCCTTTTTTTTGCTTTCTCTCTTTGAAAATAAAAATTTTTTAACTACATGTACAACGAAATATTTGCAATATTATTAGGTATTAGGTGGAGCGATCCTCTACTGGCTTTATTCTCCATTACCATACAACTCTGCACAACCAACTTCTCTTTCCTAAGAGAAAGAAATATGTTTTGCAGAGAGGGCTCGTTCCGAAAAGGGAAGACCCGGGTTCAATTCCCGGCTAGACTAAATTTTTTAGCAGATGGGAGTTAATGAATATAAATGATATGTTTAATGCTTATTATATAGGTCCGTATAAGACGTACACTCAATTAATTTTTTACATGATATTTTAATTCCCGAAGAGGGTGTATAAAATAAAAATTATATATTGATTCTATAGAAAAATTAAATGTCCTCGACCTAAAAAATCATAAAAAATAATACACCAAATGAAAATTTAAAAAATTGTGTTAGAATCTTATCTGGTTCGCGCAATAAATAAAGAAAAAGTCGTTTGGGGTTCGGGGCTTCCAAAACGCTTCAAAATTCGAGTAAAAAAAAGATAATAAATCTACCAAATAAATTAGAAATAATTTGTCAAAACAAAATTTAAATATGTATACATTTAGCTATTAAATTAGTAAAATTTTTTTTTTTTCTTAAAAAGATAAATTCCAAAAACTCGTGTATAAAGAGAGATTGACATTTTTTTAATTCGTGTAAAAACAAAACTGGGTTTATATAATTTATTATTTAAACGAAATATTATGTTCAGAAAAGAAGCAAGCTTTTACAAAATTTTCTGTTTCCAAATCAAATATAATTATTGAAAATGTTTTGATGGGGGTACTAGTTAAATTCTGTCCTTTTTACTTTAATTAATGAAGTCATATAGAAGTATAATTAATCGCCTTATTATTTTTTAATAAAGGAATAATCAAAGAAATTACTATTTTTTCGCTTTTTACTTTTATAAATTCGCGGTCAATGAACGTTTTAATTAACCATTAACACAATGTTATATATAATAGTAATATTCCATGCCTACTTTTGATTAATCTTGAAAGTACTTTCACGCATATGGCACACAGGTGAAAAAATATTTCTATGAATATAATCATAAAAATGTTTTTTTATCTTTTTATGAAATCGTCAGAGAGATAATAGCTATTTAGTTGAAAACGGAACATGCGGTCCGGAGGCGAGTTAAACGAAAGTAAAAGGTGATCTTGTTCCATTGAGCTGCTTTCTCATAAGAGAAGAGGAGCAGCACGAGACGACAGCTTTCCGTCTTTAGGAGAAAGTCCGTCCCCTAAAAGTTCTCCTGAAGTTATTGATCCTTTCTCTCCGCGGACTTCAATTCACTCACGGTCGTCCCATCGTCTCGTCCCGGTCCTTTCACTGTCTTGGTCAATGTCGGCGATACCACTCCCCGTCTTCCCATCTTCCTCTATCACGTAATATCTGGATTTTTTTTTTTGTTTATCAATCGTTCGTTGCACTCATCAAATTTCCCCTGAATTTCATTTTTTGTTAATGTTATGTTATATAAGTTTATTTATTTCTATATGTAAATAAATAAAAATAATTAATAAATTTAAAGTTTAACTTTCGAAATACCGCGGTGAAATTTAATTGTTTAATCATAAAATTTATAAAATAATTTAACATTAAAGTTAGATGATATGGTTCAGAAAAGAGACTTTCTTAATTATCGGAAGGAAAAGATGAAACCTTGAACTTTACAGAGGTTGGGAAAAGGTGTGAATAAACGCACATCACATAACTTTCTCTTACCTAAGGAAAAGAAAGCTGAGTGATGTGCTGTCACACCAGATTTTTGGAATCGGACCCCCTAGGTAATCGTTCAATGAACACCAATTTGGTCAATAGACCTATTGTTAGAGTAGTTTAAGAGAAAACATACAAGAGTAAAGTGTTCGCCCAAACAATACATTTCAAAGAGTCTTAATAAATAATTTATTTATGAATTTTAATTAAAATTGTCAGAGCTGATTTTGAGAAAACTAAAAAAGTACATCAGTAAAGTACCACTACTCTTTAGCAGATTTAAGTGAAAGGCTTGGAGGAACAAGCAACGAGGGTAGCTCAAATATACAATTTCAGCCTGCGTACGTTATTCGTTTTTGAAAAATTTTGTTCATAGACACACACAGACAGACAATTTTGCGAGACTCATTTTTTTAGACTCAGGGGACCTTATTATCTTGAAACTTGAAATCTCGACATGGATTTTTTTTGCGGTTGCAATACTTTCTCATTACATATTACATATATATATAAGAGAAGGTAAAAACATTGGTGGCATGAATTGTGTTTTATATTATATATATTTTTGCTATTTACAAAAATTTAAAAAAAAGTTCCCGGAGAACATATTTTTTGGTAAGCGATTCAAAACCAAAATTACGTTTTTTTTTTGGATCCAAAAAATATCCGATTGTTGACGCTAGCAGAGAACTCTATTGTACAAAATTTAAGTATAAAATCTAAAAATCACAAAACATTTTTTGGCTTATAATTAGAATTCATTTAATTTTTTTTGTAAAAACGAACTCACCGAATGGAGTTAAGACCTTTTTTTTGTTTTATAATCCTTCCATATGCAAGATGGACATTTTTTAATTATTCCAAGTAAAGATAATTTTTATATGACTGTTGGATCGTTTTGATTTTGTTCTAAAGAATTCCAGCTGAAATAAAAAAAAAAAATAATAGTGAATGGATTTTTTTCCTTTATGCATAAAAGGTCATTGAAAGAAATGAACCCTAAATTATGCAACTTATATAATATTAAATATCTATAACGGTTAACTGTCTATTTTTATTATTTAATAGCCAAATATTTAAATATATTATTGCTCTGACCGGGGACTGAAATTCCGACCCTTGGATTAGGAAGTCAAGGCCTTCCTTCTCGCAAGGGATTTTTTTAGTCTTTTTCGGCATCTGAGATTCAATTAAATATTATTTATGATACATATTTTCCAGAGATATTAATATTTATTTTTATCAATTGCTATTCAAATGATTTAAATAAATCTCCATCGGACTGCTTGGGATCCGAACTCACAATCCTTGAATTTTAAGGTTATCAATATTGATAATTTCAACCTCTAGGCAATAAATCGCTTAAAATAAATGAGTGTTTTCCGGGACAATCCATTTTCGCACCGGATATGCTGCTGTTAAATCAAAGCACCCCGACCCAATCAAACAAATTACGTTCAATTCTATATTTTGGCAAAAATTATCCAACTCGATAGAGCCTCTAAGAGCAGAAGCGCAACCAGAGTGAGACCGGGGAGGCTTTCCCAGCTCATTTAGACTTAGCAAAATCACAGTTACCTGAAAAAATATCAAACAAATTAAAAATTATAACAAATAAAAATGTTTCTCCCACAAATTGACAATTAGAATAAGATGGAATAATTTCGTTTATTAAAAACAAAAATAAATAAAACTCTGCCATTTTCACTATTTCCGTCACCCTCTTAAAAATGTCTTAGCTACACTACACCGCTAGATGACATCAGCAGTCAGTCGCTAGCACTTGATTAGAGAGCGAGAGAGTCAATGTTCAGTCAGACAAATTCATAACAAACAAGCTAATTAATCAAAAAATCATAAGAACAAGAATTAAAAAACAAAAGATTAATAAACGATTGACATAATTTCTAAATCACATGTTCTAATAACTAGATTCATTTTCATTTATTTATAAAGACAATAATCTTTTTTTATGAATTAGAAAAAAAACTTTTTTCTAAGCTCTAGTTATTTTTTTAACAAATAACTTGATTTTTATCAAAATTATTTGAATAGAATAGTTGAATAAAAAACTAATTTTTATATGAAAATCATTTTAATTTAAAAAAAAAATTCAACAAAAAATAATACAGAACAGCAAATATTTTAGTTGTATTTTGTCAGAGGTATAAATAGATTCTGAAAGTCGGTGACTAGGATTATAATTGCCGGTGCATCCTCTGCATTCCACGGAGGCTGGGTTCTGCAACCAAGGAGAGAGAGCCTAATTAGTTTAGCTTCGATTCTAAATCTTCCCAATTAGCAATTTATTAATTGCATGCATGCGAATCTGATCGTTGAATTCCTTTAATTTAATAACCATAAACCGTTGAGCTTTCACTTAAATAGTTATTAAAAGAAAAAATGTTCTTAAATTACCCATTTTTTAAGGTTTTCTATTTTTAATAGTCTGACAAATAAATAATTCAGTTAAATAAAAATAGATTAAAAAATTTAGTTGTCGTATTTTCTTTGAGGATATCCTCAATGAGAGCCCTTGGGTTAGTAATTTGAATTAAAAAAATACTAAATATTAATAAATTAATGATTGATGAACATACCTTTTATCCATAAGGAAAATTATTTGATTTGAAATTCTGCCTATTGCCACGTAATATGGTTGAGGACATACTAAATCCAGGAGAACCAAATGTAGGTGTAGAAGGACTTAAAGGTTCTGCAAAACTCCCTACATTATTATCATGTCCTATAAAGGGTGATCCTGTTGTTGAAGTTGTGTTTAATTGTGATGGGAAATCAAAAAACCCTGGAAAGGTAGTTGATTTTGGCAATGAAAATTTAAACGAGTCTTTTGATTCTTCCTTTACTTCATATTCGGGCTTATTATTTGAGTGAAAGGAATAACCATTTTGTGGTTTCAAACTTCCACTTGAAACAGAAAATCCATGTTCTTTTGATGTATCTTGAGATGCTGATTCTAAAACAGATTCTCCATTTTTAAAAGAAGTATAACTAGTTGGCCCTGTTTGACCATTATGTTGGATTGTATGACTATGAGATGAAGGTATTGTTGCACTTATGCTATCTTTAAATGTATTAAAACTTTGGTCATTTGGAGAAAAATTTTCGGTATTTGTAGAATGAAGTTGAGAATTAGGAGAAAAATTGGAATAACTTTCAAGGTAATTATGGCTATTTCCTTCAGAAGCTCCATGTACGGTATGGAAAGGGCTATTTAGTGATTTTATTTCACCAGAAGGAATATTTACTATTTCGTGAAAATTCTCAGATGAATGAAATTGACCGGAATTTGAATAATGATTCGAATTTGAAAAACCATGAGTGGAAGTCTCTCCATTTAAAGGCGGATGATCTGAACCAAGTTTTAATTCTCCATGTAATCCATAATGTTCAAAATGTTGTTTATTAAAATTTTCATTTGGTTTTTTTATTTCTTCAAGTGAAAAAGAGTGGAATACCGGAGTTTTTACATTGCTTTCTAAAAATTTATTTACAACATCGGGAGGTTTGAAATATCCATTATTTTTCTCTTTTGAAAGTAAATCATGATTAGAAGAAAAAATATGAGGAGAAGAATATTCTGGTTTACGAATTTCTTCAATTGTATGGGGATTTGAATTTATTTCATTTTCCTTATTAAAAACAATATTTGAATTAATTCCTGAATGAGAATAATGATCATGTGAAGGAACATTATGTGAAATAGCAGCTGAATGAATGTAATTTTCTTTTGTTGGAAGATTGTTTGAAATTATTCCTGAATGGATATAATGACCATTGGAGGGCATATTGTGTGAAATAATTCCTGGATGAACATTATTATCTTTTGAAGGTAGATTCACTCCATGATTTAATGCAAGTGACTCAGATGGTTCTTTGTGGAAAGTTGGATGAGTTTTTAGACCTTTAAAATGCTCATTGTTTGGAAAATGGCTGCCAAATTTATGATCATTAATTGGAATAGTAGGATTATGTTTAGGAAATCCTTTAAAACTCACATTTGGAGGTATTTTTGAAATAGGAATCTTTGGTTTTATATTTTTAAAATGATGCATGGGCATTTGAGGAGTTTCTTTAAAATGTTTAAACTCTTCTAATCCTTTGGTTTCGTAGATTTTTAGATGATCTTTTAAATGATCTTTTAAAGGACCTTCATTCATAATTTTTCCACTATCATAATTACCAAAATTTGATGAAGTAAAAGCATCATTAGAACTTCCTCCATCAAACATGTCCATTTCACCCAACATGCCATTCGTTGGATTATGTTTTATATATGGTTGTGCTTGAAAGGGAGCATGTTGTTGAATTTGATAATGATGTGGTTTTATTGATTTATAAGCTGGTTTTTTACCATCATTATTAATTTTATGAAATGTTTTAATAACTTTTATATTAGAAGGTTTAGGATTTCGAACAAATATTTTATGTTTTGATCCATGATTTCTTTTGGGTTTTTTAAGCATTATCATTTCAGAAGGATGATGATGATAATGTGAGGGTTTAATATGATCTTTATGAATTGCAACTTCTCCATATGAATGAGAAAGGAAATCTCCTGCTTCCTCTGGAAATTCTATTCCATGATTACTAGTCTCATAAGTATTATCTTTAAAATTATATATTTCTTTATGCTGACTTCCCTCAGTATGTATATCTTCTCCAGAAAGAGTGTTGCCTTCACTAATATGTTCAAAACCAGTCCAGGATTTATAGCCATTTTCCATATCATCTCCTTCATAAACCACGTCTTGCTCATGGAAATTGTTGCTACCATGATGATGCTCATGAGGGGGCATATATTCATGATGATGAGAGTGAGGATTCGAATGTCCTTTTTGTTTGTATACTACTTCCTTCACGTGTTTATGGACAACATGTTTGACTTTTTGAGGAACATGAATTATTATCTTCTTTCTGTTAAAATAAATAGTTTTATTAATATATTTATTTAAGTGAAGATGCCAAATGAAGGTTAAATAAAAAGCTAAATTTTTGTCAAAAGTATATTTATTCGCTTATATTTATTATATTACATGCATTTGAGAGAGAAGGGCATTGTTGCATAAGAGAAAATTTTCCTTTTTCTTTCAATGTCCAAACTAACATTTATATTATATATAATATAATAATAAATATACTTTTGCCAAAAAGTTAGTCTTCATAAAATATTTGTCTCAATTTTTGAAAATATATATTCTCTTACGTATGTGTGCGAGCTAAACTTTCTTGAAAAATACAAAGGAGCACCATCGAGCCAGCAAAACATAGGGCCTAAAAGAAAAGAAATACTTTAATGATATTTTTATAAGTATAATGTTTAAACTACGGATCGGCACTCTAATATTATGATCCACGAAAGTATTTGGAAATACTTTCCAGTTACAAATGTTATCTATTTGAGCTAGATTGTGCCCCTTGAGATGTTCATTTCCCGGAAAAAAATTTAATTAAACAGATCATAAGAAAAGCGAATAAAAATTATATATCCCTGAAGAGGTGTATTGATAAAAAATAAATACACGTATGTATATACTAGCATATCAGTGAAAAAATTTTCAAGCGAACAAGAGGTGGGCTGATTTAGACTTCTTTATTAAAAGAGAAGAAAAATTTAAAAATTTATAAAATAATGAATATCTAAATACAGAAAAATTTTTAAATAATAAATATGATCCATCCGAGATGGTACTTTACATGCACCTTTTTAAATACTAGATGGAATTTTTTATAAAAAATATTTACCCTCGAGTACTTTGAAAAATTTGATTTGATTAATTAATTATTAAAGAAATAACGCAATCTCTCTTTATAAAAAAATAAAAAGGGAAAAAAAAGGATTAACCAATAATATAAGGAGGAGAAAATTAAATTAAAAAACAATGGGAGCAAAAATGGGGCTTTGTAAAAGAAGACTAAGTGATCCATAAAAGAAAAAAAAGGGGATAGATGATCTATCTCTACAAATGAGACGTTGAAATAGAGGAGTTTAAGTGATCTTAATATATGTAGCAAAAGGGCTTATGGATGCTGGTTGAAAGAAAATTAACTATTATATGTATAAAATAAATTAAGTATAACAAGTGAAGATGACCTAAAGTAAAATTTTTAATATCAAGGTCCTCACACTAAACCTCTTTAGATATTCAAATAATAAAGATACAATTTCTATTTATTATAAGAAATAAAAAGAAACTCAAACTTACCCCAGAAAAATGACCCATGGCCGAAAAAATATGGCCACCTCTCGGGGGTTGCTTTTCTTCGTATATTTATAATCACAGTTTGCTCATTTAGATCTGAAGGTAATTGAGCAGCCTGCAGCCGATAAGAATTCTTTTATATAAAGAAACTTCGGTCACGGCGGGGTGAATTCTACGCAAGAAGGCACTTCACCCACTCTCTGGGTCTCTCAACGTTCATCAAATGCAGCCTGGTGATAATATCCTTACTTATATAGATCGTCTCTCTTATTTTCATTTTCAGATTAGATCACTCAAGAGAGACGAGATGAAAAAAGAATAAACAACTAATTTATTTATTTAAAAATCATTAATTGCTCTTATATAAAACTTTGAATGAATTATTAAATTCAGATGCCGAAAAAAAAATCCAGAAATTATATCTATCCTAAGAGATTTTTTTTTAATTTAGCCATTGACCTTTACTGGCCATAGGTGTAAAAACGATATAAAAAATAAACAAGATTGTGTAAAACATACAAAATATACATATAATATTATGAACAAATTATACTACAAAAGTCTCCTTTTCTCTATATACGCTCATAATATAAATAATATAAGTTCTAAATTCATAAATGTTTAATTGATCCTGAGAGATAAAATTTATTTATATTTTTATTCAACCGAACGAGATCTCTGGATTTATATAGTTATTGGTTCATATGAGTGTTTTGTACAATCAGGGTGTTCACTATAGCCTGAATATAAAATTTTTCCAATAAATATTACTTTTTTTTTAATTTTCCAATTTTAATAAGTACGATTTTATAATGAGCAAGGACCTTAGATAAAGTCAACTGACTAAAGTTGAAAAACGTCTTCTGCCGGTTCGATTTGCAGTAAATATTTATTTCCAACTTTGCCAGAAATATCCTCAATAGATACGTAGGAAAGTGAGAGATAATCTCACCCCCAGTAATAGGGTGTGGTACGGCCCATATATGTGTGCCTGGATCTCCTAAATTTAAGGGGGATCCTGCCTTATATCAATCCATCCTCTGACTATAGATTTTCAGACAAGGCTTTTGCAAATAATTGACTATCAATTAATTAATTAAATAAATATATTCAAGAAGAATGCAAGTTAGAAGCAGCCAAAAATCAAAGCCTCTCAATGTTTAATGACTGTTTCTGTCTTTACATCTTTCTTATTCACCGCCACCTAAAACGATCATTAAAAATTAATAATGATTACCATCAAATTTATAATAATAATTTATTGTCTCTATCTGCTATATTTGACAATCAAAAATACCTTTTTAAAGAAAAAGAATGAATGATTTGTCTTCAGTCCAAAATATTATAACCTTATCGATGTTTCGTACACTAGACGAAACCCCTCTTCAGCATATTAAATACAAGAAGGCAAAGAAATTTATAACAGCCTTTGTAAATGAAAGTTTTCTATTTTCAATTCTGTATAATATCATCTAAAATGATTTTATTTAAGATTCTGAGGATGGGATCTAGTTCCCAAAACGTTAATATATAATAAATATTTTTGTCTGAAGTTTTTTCTTCTTGAATGCCATAATGACTAACTAACTAACAAATGAGAAACTTGGAATAGTTAATTTTTTCTTACTATAATATTTTTGTAATATTGAAGGTTTTTTGTAATTTTTGTAAGTGCAATTATATCTCGCAATTCCACCTTAGATTGGCTACGGATTAGTGACAATTGAAAAGAACCATTCTATTTTTATTCCTGAATATAAGAAAATTCCTGACAGTTGCAAGAGCCTTGTCTGACATCTGTCTGTCTTAGATGAATTCGATGACCTGAAACAGATATAACTCAAATAAGACTAATTTTATATATTTAAATAATATAAATAAATATTTGTTTAAATATACATAATAATTCAAGTGAGAAAATGCATAAACTTTGTAGCTAGCGAGTAAATTTTATTAATATTTTAATGACTAATATATAGTAATAAAATTGAGAGGAAACAGTTTTTTTACACTTCATGATAATTTAATCGTTTAATATGAAAATAAAGTATTAAAAAGAGAGGTTTTTATAACATTCCTTTCCTTTATTTGCTTCAGCGTTTAAGAAGGAAAAATTAATAGTTTAAGTCAGCGGTTCCTAAACTGTGCTACGTAGGCCATTAGGGGTACGCTAAAATAATATTGGTAATACCGGAAAACACGAAAAAAAAAAATCAAATGTAGAGCTTTGGTTTAAAAATAGGAATTTAGATGAAAATTGTTCCTAAATATTGAAATGATTAAGAACCATGTTGAATTAATTAAATAAATTTTTAATGGTAAAATAAAAAATAAAAACTATTTTGTAGGCGGGGAAGGGAGAGAATGAAAAGAAGGGATTCTTATAATCGAGAAGGAGTAGGCGAGGGAAAAATATTAAGGAACCGTTGGTTTAATTGAGTAAACCAGACCAGGAACTAAGATTAGACAATTAAAAATCAATAAAGCCAAAGAAATTTTTACCTTTAAAAAAAAATCAAATTTTGCCTTCTACCAAAATTTTTCTATAAGAGAGGTCAAAAATGCTAAAAAAAATTTTGCCTAATGTCAAGCGATTTGAATACGTCTGGTAAAAATAATACGGCGACATCTAGTACAAAACTTGGAGGAAAGGAATCTTCCATCTTCATTTGATTACTCTCCAGGAACTAAATCAATTTTATTTCAGATTTTTCTTTGCCTTATTCCTGTGATTCGGGGTCGGCATAGGAAATTAGAGAGTGAACAAGCCAACTTATTCCAGAGCAAACTTGAAGAGGGCGAAGAATGGAAGATGAAGAAATTCCAATCTTACTAGTATAGCTGATAACACGTGATCACATCCATTTACTAGTTGCGAGTCTCTGCGATATTTGATTGAATTTTATTTAACTAAAATAATTCGTTAAAATTTGAACTTATTAAATAAATGTTCAAATTTATTATAATTTAATTTGAAAGTTGGAAATCTATTATTAAGCCTCTATCTTTCTCATTATCATTATAAAAAAAAATTAATAATTTATGTTTAATCGAACGATTACGGCCTTAATGCATAATTGAAAATTAAATATGAATAAATTATACAACAGTAGGTTGAACCCACAAGAGTCTTATAACAAGAAAAAAGTGGAAATGTCTTTTAATTCTGTTTCAATTTTCAGTGTGAAATACAATTTACAAAGTTAGAGATTTGAAAATAAATTTCACCTATTTTCTTTGATTAATAATTTTTAAGAATCATTCAAAATAAATCAACCATACATCTAAAAAAAAAGGTCATTGTTCATCAAATGATAATTTACATTATTTTTTACATTAAAATTATTGTTAATTGGCGAGTCATTCATAAACAACAACCGTAAAAATTCATGAATATAGTTTTGTTTATATTTAAGTACGCATCCAATGGATATAAATAAAAGGGTTATTCTCTCTAGTTATTTTAAAACTATCTAAGCTTTCTCAAAAAAATTTTCTTTTGAAATTAATTCTATTGCTAATGATTATTTTTCTTGATTATCAATATTTCTAAAGTAAACATACATTGAATGATAGGGATATGTTTTGAAAAAATTACAAACACGCCCACTCACAACAATCATCTCGAACTTTCTAAATTTTTAAAGTAAAGATGGACGGAGTCTAAATGTCCTCAGATGCCAAAAAGAGTTTTAAAAAAATATTTCTAAGGTATTAAAATATCTTATTAAAGGACCTCCTAAAAAATATATATTAAATTCTAAAGACACATCTTGGTCTAAAAATCAGTTCAGTAATTCAATGAAAATTAAAATTTAGTAAAAGAAATTGTTCCAGGAGAGCGATTCTCAACCTACGTACGCGACAGCCTACTAGTATGCGACAATTGAAAAAAATAGTTTTTTTTTTTTTAGTTAAAATAAAATACAATAAAGTTACAATTTCTAATGCTTCAGTTCTCAAAACTTAACTTACACTTGTAAAACTTGTTAATTAAAAGATAATATATGTGACAAAAAGAAAATTGAAGGAAAAATATCATTAAATAAAAAATAAAAAAAACCATAATTATTTATAATATTAAAGAATAAATTCCGATTCCTCAATAATTTTTAAAATTTTAGTTTCTGGGACAGTAGCTTTATATTAGTGTCACAAGAAGAAAATCAAATAGGACATCCGTAGGAAAGAATTTATTTATATTAATTTAATTTGAAAGTTGGAAATCTATTATTAAGTCTCCATCTTTCTCATCATCATTATAAAAAAAATTAATAATTTATTTTTAACGATTACGGCCTTCATGCATAATTGAAAATTTTGATTCAATTAAATATGAATAAATTATCCAAACAGTTTGAACCCATGAGAGTCATAAAATATAATATAAATTACATATGAAAATAAATTTCATCTATTCATACTTTGACTAATATTTTTTAAAAATCATTCAAACTCTATTCAAAATAAATCAACCTTATATCTAAAAAAAAAGATCATTGTTCATCTACAATTTACATTATTAAAATTATTGTTAATTAGAGCGAAAGATCTTTTTCTTTAATGGAGTAGAGACGTCCTTTCCTTTAATGCGGGGATATGCAGATGTTATTAAGTGCAGCTCCTAGGAAAATTTTACCGAACACTTAGATAGATATGTGAACAAAGGCCTAATCTTGTATACAAAATCTTGTTCTTGACGCCTGGTTCCGGTTCCTCAATAATCCTTAAAATCTTAATTTTTAACACTTGCTTTATATTACTGTCACAAGAAAAAAATCAAATAGGACATCCGTAGAATAGAAACGGCCTGTTCATGCTTGTATATATAATGTTTTATACTTAGTCGGCTTAGGATTTCTTCTATTTCTCTTATTTATCTAGGCCACAATGCATTTTCTGGAGCTGAGAACATTTTAATTAAAAGTCGCTCTGCTAATGAGGCGCCTTCAATTAAGAATGGCCAGAAAGCTAAATGAGTAAGCTGAAGCTGCATTAACCGCGGGATGGATAATTTCACCGTTGGGAAGAGAAGTAAACTTAGAATTGTCAAGCGATGGAGCCTTCTCAGATGACGGTCTTTTGTTGGAATTTCTATTCTTATAATTGAATAAAATAATAAAAAATATATTATGTATAAAATATTCTACTTAAAAAAAAAATTCTCGTAATTCTTTTGCCTCAAAAGTATTTTATGCCAGAAAAGTTGGGAACTGCTCTAGGATAAAGAGAAAGTAAAAATTTTTGTTGAATTATATATTTTTTTAAATATTCTCTCTTAATGATTTATTTGTATTTGTGAATTGTTCTTAATTTCATAATTATATTTATTATATATATGTAAAACATTGTTTTTTATTTATAATATTAATTTATGTATTTTGTAAATTTTATATCATACGCATATAAAAAAAACATATTGTATACATATATATATATGTGGGATTCTTTGTGGCTCGTAATCAAAACACAATAATGATTATAAATATTTATTGAGTG
>JAAAKE020112051.1:0-16592 GCA_010014785.2 Anisolabis maritima
AAACACAATTTTTTTTTTTTAAAAGAAAATAAAAAAAAAAAAAAAAAAAAAAAAAAACTAGTACAAACAGCTAAAAAAACTTTTTTTTATTTATAAAGATTTAGTTGCATAATTTATTTATCAAGTCATCCGTCTGTGAAATGGAAATACCTGCTTTATTCATTCGCAAAAGAGGTTTATTGAACAGAAATTTTGTTTTTGTTTTTTTTTTAATTGATTTTTTTTTATCCTGTTAAAAAACGACATATTAGAGAAAACAAGATCCGGTGATATAATTTCCGTTTTAAACATAAAGTCACCTTAATCATCGAATCTTAAGGAAAACTTTAGATGAGGTCACATTAAGTTGCAATAATAAGTAAAGTCTTGTTAGAAATTACGGAGTAGACGGATGTCGCTAAAAAAAAAATAAAAAAAAAAAAAACGAAAGATATTTAAATCAATTCGCTTCGGTTATTGGATTGCATTAGCTTCAATAATGATTCTAGCTTTGAATAATTCTACTCTCATTAATGAATTCTTTCTCAAAAACTCTAAAAATAAAATTAGCAGTTGGTGTTTGAGACCGTCAGATAAATGTTGAGTTTCAAACCGGATGCTAATATTAATTTTTTTAAATCAAAATTTCATTTGGCCTTTTTGTTGATTCCAGGGGGCACTGAAGGCCCAAGCGGCGCCTGCATGCGCAAGATTGCTGCTCAATTGCGCAAGGCCCTTTCTGAGAAAGGCCTCGCTCTTCTCGTTAATCATGGCATCCCCGAAGATAAGGTAAATAATCTTCATTTCCCATTTTCATTTTTCGTTTCTTTCTTTTTATTATTATTTTTCATTAAACTTCAAAGAGCTATATCCTGTTTTGATATGGATTTATAACTTAATTGATTTTCTTTTCCTTCTAAGAAAAATATTAATTAAATACGACGTTTGGTAATTAAAATAGATAACATAGAATCTCATATTTTGTTATTAACATTTAAAATTCATTTTAAAATACTACTAATTGATTTAACAATTCCATTAGAAAATATATATAACATTTATAGAATTACTAACTAATAACCAACGGGCCTCAAAATGTTTAGCTAGCTTTGGAGTATTTTCTTTGAACGTATATAAGTAAATAAAGTGAACTTTATTGCAAGTTCGTTTGAAACCGTTAAGGCAGGTGCTGAGTAAAAAAACAAATGACACATGCGCTCGAACTACTGCGCAGGCATTTTATTGTTTCAAACTGATGGAAATTGTTGGTACAAACATAGGAGGAGACTCACAAACATCTGATCTAATGGTATTTGAACGCATAAGGAAAAATTTTAATTTTATTTATTGTAATTAAAAAAATAAATATTCAAATATTATATATTATATAATGTATATGAACAGTACATTATTTTTTGGTACCCACATGTCTCGACCTTTGGTCCATGAATGTAAAATAAGCTCTTAATTGAAGTATCAACCAAAAAATTAATTAATAAAAAATTGTCAGGAACTATGGAGGCCTTAGGATGGATGGACTCAATTTTAGGAACAAATTTACCGTCTGGCGCTGAGGCCATTACGTGTCCTTCGTGTTTTACTTGGTGAGATTATATCTCCCACTTTTCTACCCTAGGAGGACACGAGGATTGTTTAATAATTTTTTTGCGGCATGCGAGACTTCACCCCGATTTGTGTTGCAACTTCACATCCGTAATCCGGAGGACGTAGACGATCAAAAGGAATGCAAAAATTTTTCTCTCTTTTTCGGTAGGGAAATGTGCTAAAAATATAAACTGATGGTAAAATTAAACATTTATAAATTGGGTCATTGGGTTTACCAGATAGTTCCGTCGGATTTTTAGATAAAAATAAATGTTAATTTATTGTTATATCCTATATATAGTTCGTTATTTTCTACGACCTTCCTACCTGATTGATCAGGTAATTTATATTTTCCACTAGTGTAAAAGGTTTCATCTCCAGCAAGTTGAAATTTCAAATAGAAAAGAAATGACGAGGGGATGTGTATGGATTTTTACTTCTAAAATAAACGAAAAGTCGCTAATTATGACAGGGTTAGATTTTTATTCGATGATCCTCTGGAGTTTCTTCTGTCAAGGTTAAGGATTTTTTAATGAGGCCCTGATTTAATTTATAGTTATATAGCATACGATTAATCAAAGACAAAGTGCCCTTATCTGTTTGAAATTAATTGGATTGTTTAAAGGCAAAGCTTTTGAATAAAACTGTCTCAGATTCCTTTTGAAAAAAAACCCACATTGTTAAAATTCCTTTCCGCCACTTAAGCTCCTTTCTTCAAAGAAACAAATGTCAAATTTAATTTCACTATACCTGCCCTTTTGGAAGTATTAATAGTACAATTTGATGAAAAGAACATCTTTCTTAAATACTAATTTAATAAAACAAAAATACAGTGAGCTTCAAAAGAGTATTATTTTTATTAATTTATCAACACGATATTGCTCGAAAATTTCATTTTTTTTTAAAGTTGATTCATTTGATGCATTATTAGTTATATGTTAATTAACAAAAGAAATGAAAAACAGATCTTTCATTAAATGGCATGTAAATAAAAAACATACAAAGATTAACTTATCTATAAAATTTTTATCTCATTTTTTATAAGAAGATGAGGAATAAATAAAGAATGAAAGAGAGAGAGTTTACCCAAAATTATTTATTTTATTTATTATTATTATTATTTATAATTAATTTTCTTAATTTGTTTACATATGTCTAGCTAATAAATTAATAAAAATCTTATAGGTATTTATTTTTAACACGTTAAAAAAATTTCAAGATTCAAAATAATGATTAGAACAATTTTGTATATATGGTATTGTATTATTTCGCTAAGTTGATAAAGAGATTTTAATTATTCAAATTTAAATTTTTTTTGTTTTTTTGGCATCTTTTATTTATTATTGGTTACCAATTGGTATAAATAAATAAGGTGTCTAAATGGCCTCAGATGCCGAAAAAGACTTTAAAAAAAAATAAAAAAAGGAGTTGGGGAATTCTTGAAATTTTGTATAAAAATTTTTTTTTTTATTTATTTAATATAAAATTCTCTAAATTCCTTATTAAAAACAATTAGTATTAAAATTAAAAATTTATTAATAAAAATATGTATCATTTAATTTCCTTTTTTAAAATTATAAAAACAGGGAACAACCCAAAATGACTTTGGTCATTGCGACTCTTTAGTTTACTGGTTTTCATAAATCATACTATTATATAAAAATGGTAGGTAATTCGAATCCCCGAAACTACACAATCGAACTGAATAATATTTATTGGATCTGATTGTTCTGGACTAAATATCACCTTAATAGAGTTCCTTGATTAATCATTTACTATTAAATTATATTAAAAAAATCCAACAGGTTACGAGAGCTAGTAATAAATGAAAATGATAGCTAAATGATTTTGTGTTAAAATAAAAATTGATCTATTAAAATATAAATCTCATCTTTTTAGAAAATCTTTCAAAACTTTCTAAAACGATGAATTGCATGTTTTTTTTTTTAATTAATTATAGCTAGTTATATTCAATGGTTGATTTAGGCGTTAAATAGGAGGAAGTGGTTTAGAGGATAAGGGGTTCCGACCCCGCAGAGCTAGTTTTAACAAAGAAAGAAGATGTAATGACAGGTTTTCACATAGAGGGTCCTTGAATTAAAAATAATTTTAATCATAAACATAAAATAGTAGTAAAACCACAAAATTTTAGGATTATTTTCTCTCAACCTTGGAGGATCAAAATACATTAATCTTTAAAAAATAATTTTTTCAAGAAGAATATACTAGAATAAATACATTCAAAAAAGACTTCACCATGGAGAACATAGATTTATTTTTTCTTAATTGGACGATAGGCAACCCAAATGACGAACTCATTAATGGATTTTTTGATTAATTGTTCTAGAGCTCTATTAGAGTATTCTTCTTGAAAAAATTATTTTTTAAATATTAATGTATTCATACATGCGCCGTTGTTAATTTATACATAAATTTAACATCTACACATACGTGATCCCTCTTGAGAAATTAATCAAAAAATAAATTAATTAGAAGACATTTGGGTTGTCCACCTTCCAAGCAGGTAAAAACGAAGGAATTTTTTCCCTTAATTAAAGAATGTGATTAGATGTAATGAAATAATACAACCTAATTTTGGCAAAAATGAAAAAAAATGAAATGACGCCCTTTATTTTTATCAAAATTCCAAAGTTTTTTACCTTATAAAGGAAAATCAAAAGCCAATATTCCAGAAGGCGTCTTCACCCCAGGCAGTTAGAAAATATCTAAAAAATTAAACAATAATAAGATAATAAATTCAGGATATTCCTATTTAAATTAATTTCAGATAAATCTAAGTTCAGAAGGAGCAAGATAAATTAAATATAAATTGACATCCGGGAATTTACTAGGTATAAAAAAATTTATTCGAATAAATCCTTGAGTTGGTTGTGAAATATCTGAATTCTTCCATAGAATGAATCCAATTATTTTTGTACTATCAATAAATGAACGTACCTCCTCGAATCTCGATTCTCTAATGAATTTATTCTTTTATGTCTCTTCCATAAACGAAAAAAACACTTAGCCAAATTATTATAAATATACCTAGACTTGTCGATTATGTCGATATTATTACAGTAAATCAAAATTTAGCAATATTTTATTCTAAAACTTTTTTTATTATTAATTTTTTTTATTCTTAATGATTCTTGTCATCTTCCTGTATGGCTGGAGATAGGCAGAAGGCCTGAGGGCCACCTGCGTATGTGTGCGATAGTGTGTGTCTGTGCAGTGGCGTATTTAAGGGAGTGGGGGCCGGATTCATCTCAAATTTTAAAAAAATTTCAAGAACAATGTGAAAAAAAAATCTATAAATAATAAATTTATATGAAATTTCTATAAGAACCATACATAAATAAAGAAAAATTAACAAAAATTTTATTTGGCTCCCCCTCTAAATTTCTCCCCCCTCCTTCCCAAAGAAGAATGCTGGTTACGCCACTATTTATGTTTCTTTACTAGGAGAGCAGTTTGAAATTAAAGAAAAAATTCTCTTTCAATGCAATTTCGATATCTCCATCTCCAAATTCAAGAACTCTTCTCGATAAAAGATGGTGCTTCGGTGCTTTTTTTTGGGAGAACCAGGATAGGGTTAAACTTTTATGATGAAAAAGACTACGTCAAAGAGTTAGATATCAATTTTCTTTCAATTGTTCTAGATGCTTTATCTATTTGGAAACAATTTTTACTCAAAGAATATTAATTTATGTCAGATATAAGCCTTATCAAAAGTTATTAATAATAAATAAATAAAATAAAAATTTTTACAGTTTATATTATTTTATTTAAAAAAAAATTCATAGATTAACCAAAATTTTACTGATATTCATCATTTAAAAAATTGGTCCTTTATATGGGAAATTTTAATCATCGTTACGCATTGCATCTCAGGACTCCTTTTTTGCTCTCCCTGGAATAATTGGAACAAGTTGAAGAGATCGAAAATAGATTGGAAGTTTTTTCCTTATAAAACAGAAAAATTTTAAAGAATAGAAAAAAGAAAAAACATGACAAGAAATAATAATAATAGCAATTATATAAAATTTTATAAAATTATTTTATTTTTTTATTCAAGAGAAAACGGATACAATTTTTGCACATAAAGTAAAATAATGATAAACCTATAAAATGCGGCAATTAAACGGGATTGTGTTGTTTTAAAGGAGAAATCCTTGCCCTCAGGAACCTTGTCTAAATTTTTTAATTAAATAAAAGAACCTTGGCCGAAGAGTACAAAATATTTGCAGATTAAAAACCTTGAACGACCCTCGACCTACAAAAGCCAGAGGGGATTTTATGAAACCTACCCTGAAGAAGTCAGCCTTAAATAGACCTGAATAGTTCTAAAATTTAGGACGAGACCTTAATCGAATCTTTTTTAGAAAAGGATTTTATGAACATCATATACCACACAAGGCAAATTATAATAAACAGGATGTTTATAGAGTAAAAAAAAATTAATTTATTCGTTATTGAAATATTTTTGGAAGCAATTAAGAGGTATAATAAATATTTCAATAGCAGAAATATCAACAACACAAATTTTATAAATATTTATAACCCAAAACAACGGACATTGGATTTTCATGCTCACCAGTTTTGTTTGTGGTTATTAAAGAGTATTTTGAACCATGCGCTTAGAGAAAGGGTTTTTGTTGGTTTAACGAATAAAATATTAACCTAAACAAGGTAAATATTCTCATAAAATAAGTCAATGGAAATATTGCGTCGCCATTAACAATACATATATATATCTCATATACAGGTATTGTGTACTTTCAATAATAACTAACTCTCGGGGCCCCCCCCCCCCACCATGTGGTCGAGAGCTTAGAGCTATTGATATTGTCAATATTGATAACCTTAAAAGCCAAGGGGCGGGAAATCAGGCAGTCCGATAAAAATTTATTTAAATCAAATAAAAAAGGCAATAATTATTTATTTAGGTAAATTATTTTAATTCCGTATATCTCGGGGGCATACAAGCCCCCCTTCCTCAGCCGACAACTAAAAATGATTAATATAATTAATTAAAACAGTGATGTCACAAATAAGAGATTTAAAATTTTTTTTATAAATACTCATTTCACTCTAATACCACACCAAAAGTTATTAATAAAAATCCAGGGGAGAATATTTCAACATGACTTGTGGCCAACCGAGACAATTAAATGAAAGATCTCAAATATGAATAAAAAATTTGATATAAATCAAATTCTCGGTCGGTGTATGATTATAGATTAAAAAATTAAAAATAGAAAAAACCTCTAGCTTTTTTAATATTAATGAATTATTAAATAAAGAATACTTTTATCTAAAATTAAGTTTCTCTAATTGATTCACCCGAGAGCAAAAAAAAAAGGTAAAATATTATTTTTAAAAAATGTAATAATAAAGCAGATATAGGGGTCTTATTTGTTAACAACAAATCGCATATTTCCCGCCACTTGTATATACACAATGTCTCCCGACTGACCTAATTATTTATACTAAAAGGATGAAAGCCAAAAAGTTCACTATTTACTAGTGGCTGAATAGTTCAAAAGCAAATGCCTTCCATCCACCAAATAAAAATTAGCAAAAAATTAAAATATTTTTTTGCTGTTTTTTTATTTGGCTGCCTTGCTTCGCCACTTGTTTGAAAAACTATTATTATTTTCTAATAGTTAATTTCTAGCATATATTTAAATTCTAAAGTAAGCTTTATTAAAAGAATATTTTCACTTTAATGAGTCATTAGACCTTACTATTACTCAATTAGGACGATTAAACTATATACTGTTCGTCCAAAAGCTATTTAGAAAGTAAATTAAAAATATTTTTATTTCGATCTTGACTATGGTCATCATCTTCAGTAAAAATCAAGGTTGAAAAATAAAATAGAAATATTTTGTCCACAAATTTTTCTAACATTTTTGTTATTAAAAAAAAAAAAAATGTTAATATAATGGACTTTTCTGATTGAAAATCCATTGAGTGGTGTAACCAAGGAAGGTGGGCAAGCTATTAACAATTTTGCCCAAGAGCCTTATAATTTCTAAATTTCATCCAGATTGCGAAAATTTGGTCTATTTTTTGTTAGGCTTTAGAACTCTACATGTTAAGTGAATTTTTTTCATGTCTAAGACCTCGTAGGAGAATAAAAAATTAATTTAGAGATATAATTTGAAATGCGGTAAAAAAAAAAATTAGAAGACAATCGAAAAGAAAAGGAAGTTGTTCTATGCTTGGTTTTATAAATCTAATTTTCATTAAATAAGTATGATTAATACAAAAACTTTCACTTTCTTCACTTTCTCATATTAATTTAATTCGATTATCGAGCTAAAAATTTCTTTATCAACCATAAACGAATGAGAAATAACATATTTATGTAATTAAATCAGAAAAGATAACAATGTGTTATTTCTTAGTTTTCAATTGCCAGTTAGCGTGATCTAAGCATAGCGCGCAACTTCTCTTATCTCACTTAAGTTCTCCCAATATTTTAAGTCATTTAGAAAAATAATTAAATTGTCAACCAAATTTACAACAGATAATAGGGTTTAAAAATATTTATATTTTTGCTGGTGTGGATTTTCTTATTTTTTATGTACAATTCCTAAAATCTCAAATTAAAAGCCTAACCCTATTTTGAAGTAGAAAATGATTAATATGCCTTAGAGCCTTTCAAATTTATTATATACATAGCCAATTTATTCAAAAGCTTTTGAATGGTTTCATAAAATAAAACCTCTACAATCCTAAACAATTTTGGATAAAAGTTAATGTATTCCAAAGATTATATAGAAAATAATAAATATATTAATTTTAATCAAAATGATTAGAGCGGATTTTGAAGTAAAGCACCATTATTTTATAAAAGATATTTTTCATTTCGTATTATTGGATCGTATATGTTGAGATCTTCAGAGACATTCCTCAAATCCAGCCGACCTTTGGCCGTCGCCATCTATCGACTCACCATGAAATTATTATACTTTATTTCCTCGATTCCCACTATTATTATATTTATTTCTAGGTAACCAACTAATTCTTTATTTATTCTTCCACTAATAAAAATATTTTTAAAGAACCTAAGCCTGAAGGGTTTAAAGTAGTTTGGTTTAACCAGAGGGCATTCTTCACTTTGACACCTAACAACTTTTCATTACAAATTCCTTCTATAATATTACATAATGAAATTGTGAAATTGAATAAATATTATTATTACTTAATGTATGAATTAAAAGTGCATTAATATATGCATAATGAAGAGTAGTTTCTACTTTTGAATTGTCCCTTTATTCACTTTTTAAATTACACTAATAAACATCCCTCATACTAAATTATCCTCATCATAACTATAAATTCCAACAAACAAAAAATTTTTCTCTAAATCTAACCGTACATTAAATTATCAACTGGTTTTGGCAGTTATTAACTATTTAAAATTTTATATCCTTTGAACTGATTTACTTATTTTTTTTTTTGTTTGTTCGCAGATGAATTCTGCTTATCGTGTCTTGGACCAATTCTGTCGACTTCCGGAGAAAGACCGAGATACGTATAAACGGGTGGCACCGATCAATCACGGCTATGTGGCACCTGGCGTTGAAAAGTGAGTCGAGTCTTCCCGTCCCCAACATGAGACTCAATTCCTATTCAATCTTTCAATGCCCATTCATGTGGGTGGATGTTGACACCAGCGACCCTTTCAAGATCTTCCATGGGCGGGGGGCGGTTGTGGGAATAGTGCATTTATAAAAATAAAACGTCTCTAGGCCTAATTTTAAATGACAAAAAGTCAAATTTTATTTTAAAACCGAAAAAAATCAAAATATAAAATTGAAAATTTTTCATTTATCCAACCGTTGATGAAATTTTTTATTTTATATAAATATAAAATTGCTTAAATACAAAAAATAAATTATTAAATTATATCTAAAGATAAGTATATTAGAATCCGAGGCAATACCACTGATCAAGAAATACGTTCCCACTGTAAAAACATTTGTTAGTTAGTTACTTTTTAAGAGTTATTTTAAAATATATTTTCAACAAATTTGAAAAGTTGGTTATTGTAATGTCTGTCTTTTCACAATTTTTTTTTTTCGAATATCAAAATTTTGAGTTCCGATTCGGATAAAGCATCAAAAATGGAGTGCAAAAAATTTCTTCATATTATGGATATAAGACATTACTTATATACAATCAAAATATATAATTCTTAATTAACTAACAAATTATTAATATCCTATAAAATGACAAAAACACCAAATTTCTATAGTTTTTACATTTAGATTATAAATCTCATTTATTAATAGGATAATAGCATAATCTGATCTGTCACCAAAAACAGTCCAGGCAAAAATTTCCTTAGCAACAATAGAAATTTAAAAAAAAATAATAGCAATTAAAAGTTTTCAAGGAGTCAAGTTATATTTTTAGATAGAAATAAGAATTTTGAACATTAAATTGGAATCATAAAAAATCCACACCTTGGAAACCACGACCTAGTTTTCATTTGCTTACGGGGTGTGATAGTGAAATAGTTTATTCAATTCTTGAGTGTGAAGGGATTTTTTCATTTTAATAATAAATGCTTTTTTAAAATCTTCCTTGACATCTGAGGTTTAGACCCCATCCATATTTTTTCATTTACTTCTATAATAATAATAATATTTTAATAATTCACTTTTTCCGAAAGGATGTCATATCATTGAAAGATCTCTAATAGTGTAAAGTTAAATGACTCAAACCTTTCAAACATATTATTATTATTTAATGATTTATAGATATTATCAAGTGAAATGAGAGTTATTAGAGCATAATTTATTATCGATAAATAAATTCTTTTCTCTTATTATAATAGGAGTATTTCTATAGAAAATAATGAACATGGGTGGCATTAAAGATTGTAAATTGTATTTATATTGGCTTATAAAATAAATATTTCCTTTATTGAAATAAGGAAAGGAATCCCAACGGAATTATAAGATAAATTTATAACTCAAAATGCTGTAAAAATCTTTATTTAATACTCAAGTGAGAAATAATGAGAGAAGAAATTAGGTGATTGTTTTTATTACTGAATGATCCTGGTTGGGTTCCTGGTGTCACTTACTACTAAGAATTTTATTATAATAATAATCTTATCATATTTGGACAAATCTTGCAGGTGGCACCATCTGAACATCAATAACAACAAAGCAACAACAATTGTGTATTTTTTGATTTTCATTTGGTTTCTGTTTCCTTCTTGGTGGCAGATTTTCTGACGCGCACGTCAAGGAAATACGTCATAGTTTCAACGTGTCGAGTCTAGACCGGAAGTTACCGGAGGCTGAAGTGGCGGGCTTCCAGGCGGTCGTGACGTCACTGGCTCATGACTTCCGGAAGTTGACATGCCTGCTCCTTAGGGCAATCGCTGCCAGCCTCGGTAAATTCCACAGAAGTGGAAAATATCAGATCATCCCAAATTTATTCAATGCAAATAAGTACAAAATAATTTTATTTTTATATTTGTATTATTATTCATTGTCCATATTATTTAATATTTGGAATTACAAAATTATGTCCATTTGAATTAATTTATCTCATTTGCGAAATTATTTTTTTGGTATCTTAATCTCTTAAAAATGATAGATGTGGCGAATTCATAGATAAATGCATAAGTATTGAAAACTTGGAGAGATAATTTTTTTGGGTAGATTTTAATCAATTTATTATTAAAAGTTCTAGATAGTTTTTAACAATATCATATAAAATTATTCAATCTATTCTTTTAATGGATCTTATGTCATTAAGTTATTTGGCATTCAGACTTTTGTTTTAGCAGAACAGATTGTTTATAATTTAGAAACAAATTATTTATTAACTAAAATTTATAAAAAAAAATTTGGTACCCGTGGGAATTGAACTCCAACACAAATCTATACATGTTACGTACAGTAGGTTAATGATTAATGCCAACAGTTCAAATCCAAAGTTTCGGGGTTCGATTCTTGGTGGCACGAATTTTTTTTCATAAATATGAATTATTAATTCATATCAATATAATTATATAATTTTAATTAAATTTGATAGAAACTGATATCGTGTATGTCTTTCTTGAATTATAATCTTTTCCTGAAACGCAGAATTATAAATAAAATGGTAAAATTAATCTATTATATTTTAAAATTCTAGCTAATCTTATAGAATTGATAGATTTATTTCATGGTAACTTAAAAGAAAGTTATTTTGGTATAACATAGGTCATATCTCATATAATTGTTTTGAATATATCAGTAATAAATAAATTACATTTTCGATTATACCGTGGTTGTTTTGAATTTAAAATTATAAATCCATAAATACTAGTTTACTTTTTTTATTTGAACCACAAATAAAAATCACCAATAATACGGACAATTCATAATTAAGAATATAAAAATAAAATACATTTTTTTCTATCCCTATCTCCTCAAATTCCTTGTCTTTTTGTCTTTGTGGTCGGATAGTCACTCACTACTCCTTTGGCTGTCTATTTGTTTTTAATTCCTTAAACGGCGAATTATCGTGGCGTTTGTTTTATGATTATTTTATTATTTATTTATTATTATTATTATTTTGTGCTGGTTGTTTGTCGAATTATCAGGGTGATTGAGCCAACCCCGGCCCCAAAATATATTTTATATCTATACCAGGCCGCCGCTTTGGATCAAACACTCTGCACACTCCTTGATTTTTATATATAATATTTTGTCTGTATTTTTTTCAGTTCTTAAATCGTAATTGTATGGTAAAATCTCGCAATTGTCTCGGCTATTCTTTCGATTACAAAACCAAAATAATTCCCAAACCATATAAGCCTAAATACATTTTTTTCCAGATTTTTTTTCTATGTGTATATGACTTTAGTTGGGATGGGATTTATTTTATTTGATGTAATCGATTAATATAATAAATAAATTAATCGCGTGTATGATATATAAAAAAATCAATCGGTACAATATACACTTTTTTAAATTGGATTTAAGCGAGATTTTGCTTCTTCAACATCGTACGTCACATACAAACTTCAGCATCTTCCGTCGTTGTCTTCTTTGTGCCAATTTGTGACACACCTCTTGTATTACCACGATAACACCCTAATTCGCCGTGACCTAAAAGGTCCATTCATTTGGTCGGTTTATTTTGAACAAATATTTTTTAAATTCGTAATTCTATCTTTTAACCTTGAATGGATCTATCCTATTAAGGCCGTTTTCCGAAAATATTTTTTAGTATTCTTTCTCCATTCTTTTTCACGAATATTTTTACAAAAAGAAAGGGATGGGATAAATAAAGATTAGATTTTTTTAATAATATTGTTTGTTCTTGACTAAACTAATAAAATTATATCTAATTTTGGAATAGAAGCTTTAAATGCAGAACTGTTGCTTATTATATATATTATATTTTTAAAGAAAAGTTTTCATTATTCATTTCGCTTCAAAAATTTCGCATAAAAGTGATTTATGGCGTTTCGATTGATTAAACCAGACCAGACCACACAGGCACAGTTATTAAATCTCCCAAGAAATTTAACAACTGCGAATCCACGGTTCGTTCTAAAGCACTGAATCGAAAACACCAATGAATTATATTATAGATCTGAAAAGGTAGATAAAAAATTAAGAAAAATTCTAAAATTTTCAAAATGAATTAGCTATAGAAAGTATGTATGCCTTCTTTCAATATTATTAATATATAAATATTATTATCCAATTACTATCATCCAAATTCTTAATCTGATGTTTCTTTAAAAATGAATATTTCATCTTTGACTATTCAAGATTACATTGAAATGACGCAGAAAGATAATTGAAGAATATATATATTATTTAATCCTATAATTCAGGAAAAATAGTTTCTTGAAATGAAAAAGAAAGTATTTATAAAATGTTTTGCTTAAGCCCATCATGCCAAAGGTTGGCGCCGATTGTGAAAATTATCAATTTTTAAAAAATGACCATGAATTGCAGAAATTACTGTTTGGTTGCTGGAAGATAGGCAATCCAAATAATCAGCTCACTAATGGATTTTTTAATTGTTCCAGCGCTCCTCTAGAGCGTATCACGCAGGCTTTGCTAATTTCTAGGGAGATTTAACACGTGTACTGCGCCCCAAGACTTTGGGGGCAATTAATGGGAAAATTTATTAGTGAGTTGGTCATTTGGATTGCCTATCTTCTAGCAATCAAGCTAATTTCTTTAATCCATGGAATAAAAATTTATATCATGTAACATTAACACCTTCCATTTTTTTAAGTTCTATCACTACTGCATAAGCTCTACTGGAAGAGCAACAAAAATGAAAATTTGCAGCCCTTTGAAAATTGCCGCCCTGATGCGGCTGCATTAACCAGTTGGCACATTCAGCTGAAGAAGCAGTTAAATTCAAAAATTTTATTTGAATGAAAATCTATTTGGTAAATTAAAAAACTAGTCTCTAAACCTAACAGGTTGGCCTCGTATTTTTCAAAATAGATTTCACTGTATTTCTTAATGATCAGTCGGACTCTTCCTCATTTTTAAAGAAAATTTAATGAGATAAATGTGCACAATCCAACTTATTACTCATGAAATTTATAATATTTCCTTTGTGATATTCTTTTGCCCAAATATCTTTAGGGTTATGAATTTTTTTACATTTAATTAAAGAAAGGGGAGAAAGAAATACTTTTGAATTTTTGGAAGACGGCTTATACCTGAACAACGTGTAGTAGAGTCAAGAGAAATATGTGTGGAACTAACTGTGAATTCGCCCTCTGTACAGAACTGCCAGCTGACTACTTCCTCAACACACATACGCATATGTTGCAAGATGACAATGGTACTTGCATGCGCCTCATGTACTACCCACCATTCGGAACTCCCCCATTACCCGGGATCACCCGATGTGGAGAACATGCGGATTATGGTACCTTCACGTTGCTCGCCCAAGACTGCGAAGGCGGCCTAGAGGTAGAGTTTTTTATCTTTTTATTTAACCTGAAAAAAATCATTAATCCCTTGAACTAAATATTATTTCTGTAATTATTTGTATCCATGTATGTATTTTTTAGAGCTTGTAGAATTAGTTTTCTAGTAAATGTAAAAGTGATAATTTTAAATATAAGACAACCTCAATGGTTCTCAACCTTTTCTTAACCCTTTCTCGACATTTAAACTCCTTCCATATTTACTTATATTAATTGGTAGCTAATAAAATTTGTGGCTTAGGAGGGGAAGCGAACCACAGGTTTTTAGATAATGAGGCATTTAAATTTTACTTCTGCTCCAAGAAACAAGAACTTCTTAATCTTTTTTTTAATGGGAAAAAACCTAATAGAAAATCCGCTCACTTTTTAAGGCACCTTTTAATGTCACCAGCTTAAAAACTTCGATCTATTTGATTGTAAAGCGTTCGCATCAACTTTTTCAAATATAAATCTTTGATTTTAAATCTAAATTTTAAGTGGATGAAGAGATGGCAATAGGAAAAAATTGAAATTATATTTCATTTATGTCAGAAAATTTTCGGAAAAAATTAAAATGGAATTTCGAACGAGAGGAAAATATATTAAATACATCTAGTAAAATACATCTGTTGGAGAATGCTGATTTTTCATCGAGGGGGTCCATGAATGTGTCATACATCCCTCATCTCTTTTAGATTACATTAGGGAAAGTATTTTATGTAAACCATTAAATTGTTAGATTAAGAAAATTTTTCATAGTTAATTATCATTAATTATTATTGCGAGATCTACATGTTTCACATTGTTCCAAATGGTATAAGAGAAGCGTGTTTACAATTTGTTCTTAACTATAAACATGTCTAAATATCGGGAAAGTCGAACAGCTCAGTGCATTAATAAAATCATGAAATGAAATAAAAAAACCATTTTAGAGGCCATTAATCATATTTAATAAATTAAGTATTCCTAAATATGGTTTCCATATACCTGAAAAATCAAGTGTCTTTTCCAAGAGAATAATCCATTATGTGTTATCTGCTCATACCATTTGAAATCCATTTAATTTGAATAAATTTTTATCGGATGGGAACCGAATCTACAATCTAAAGATTGATTGACAACAGATAAACATTTAGTAGTAAAAAAGTAAAGTTTTATTTTTGATATTAAAAAGTTTATTCAGATTTTATCTTTCAACCTTCTCTAAAAATTTCATTTATGTTAAAAATGTATTTTTATTCCTTCTTTCATTATCTCTTGCAAAATCTTTCTCTAGTATTTATATATCTTCTATCTTAGCTGTATCTTATCTATATATAATATGGAAAATGGAGGGGGATTTTTTTTAAAATTATCTCACTCTATATTTGCTATCAAATGTTTTCTTGTTTAATGATGAAATGGTTCAATTATTGCTGAAAGATTGAGAAATCCTGATAAACGATCATTGGTCTTGGCAATTTCTTTTTGGTTCTGTAACATAAATAAGAAAAAATAGGCTAGTATAGTTATCAAAAAACTTCTGTTTAAATTATCTCCATCATCTCTATCGTTGTTTTCCCTTATACCAAAACTTTTCTGTTTTTAAGCTCAAAATATCCTTTAAAATAATTAACCTTTAATATCTGCATTTAATTATATAATTTTAAATCTGTATATAAAAGTTAATAAATAAAATAAATAACAGTAAAAGGAGAAAAATATTTATCTATTAATTTTTATTTGAATATGAATTATTTATTCTTTTTATTAAGGTGTTTAAGATTTATTTTTGATCTTTCTACGTCTAAGAATAGTAAAAGTAAAAAATTAATATTACAAATATTCAAAATATATATCAATTTATAAATTTCATATTTCATTTCACGAATTTTGCATCTCCTTGTAAAAGTGGTTAAATAAGATGTAAATTCTCAAATGATCCTGAGCTTGTTCCACCTTTAACCAAAAATCTATTCATATTTATTGAATATAAGTTATTTATATAAATAATGTTCTGAGGAAATATTCCTCAGGGAACTTTTCCTCTCCTTCCAAT
>JAAAKE020112062.1:0-16591 GCA_010014785.2 Anisolabis maritima
GGTGATATGGAGGGGGTAAGCGAAGGTGAGGAAAGAGAGCGATTATTATATAAGTTCCCTTAAAGCAAAATTCTTATAGAAATGCACATAAAAATATTATAGTAGGTAGTATTTAAAAACTAAATTATTTTAAATAATTAATTGAATAAAGAGAAAAATTATATTTTATTTCTCTTTTTGATAAAAAATTATTATTAAAAATTCTTTAAAAATATGAATGTCGTTATTATTATTTTTTTTGGAGGTGAAGCCATTTAGACAAATTATTAATATAATTTAGAAGGAGTCAACAAAATTACAATAATATTATCATCATCAGAGAATACTGGCCGTCAAAAGCACATATTAAAAATAACGGCGGCTACATGCATAGGAAATCGGCATATGATTATTATAAATATATTATGATATATTATGTAGGCCATTAGATGGGTGTCGCTGCTATTTTCAATAATTCATATATGCGTTATGCTCTGATGGCTAGCCTGCAATGAAAATTACTTGAATCCAAAGACGAAAGGAAGGAATAACCCGGCCAGCCGCACAGCCTGAGGCTTATGAACGAGAAAGGGGGAAAGCTGACATTAGAATTAAATAAATTCCAAAGAGTTTTCTCTCCATGATGGCATATGTTTTTTATCTAATACCCCATTTTTTTTTCTTTAGAAAGCTCCCACTTAACGCTTTGTTATAAAAATTGGTCCAGGGCTGAAGACAAGTGTCTTAATCATTACCACCGAATTTCAAAGATTTGACCCAGCGGATACTAAAAAAATCGTGGTGTGCGATAAATTTAGGTAGCTTAGTTTACCGCTCCCTGCGGACCGATGAGCTTCAAATTTTAAGAGCTTCTTTGCCATTAATAAGGCTATACATTTATAAAGTTTCATAATTTTCTTATGACTGGTTTCAGAGATATAAGCTAAAGTAAAAGCTTCACACTTACGCACTTTAAGATTTTTTTCCATTTTTGGGGTCCTTTTGACCTGGAATATAAAGATATGGGAGAGGGGAAGGGTAAAATTTTTTATAATCATATTACTTTTCTCTTATTATTATATATAAGAGTGTGGAAAAGGAATATCGAGATTGCTTCGTGATAGCTAGATAACAAGCGCCTTTTGGTCGGAGTATAAGCCAAAGGAAGGAGTGTTTTTTCACTAAAGACCTATAAAGGCTTATTTTCATTAGGGCATGCTCTGTATGTATTCCGTACTAATTCAAAAGTGTAAAGAGAGAGATATAAATTTTAATCTCTCTACCCTCTCCTATTTTTTATTTTTTGTCCTTTTCCTTTTTGCTTTTTATAAATATTAAAACAATAAAGGTTAATTTTTGTTTGTTTTTATTTTCAAATGATACCTGTCAAATGTGTTTACATTTATGATTTTAGTTAAGATCAAAAATGGCACTGCCTATTAAAAATCATTTTATTTAATAAACAAAATTTTAGTTTTTCAGTTATCTTTATACAAGAAAAGGACTAATTAATTGGAAATGGCTGGTTTTAGAGAATTTCTAAGAAATTGTCAAAAATAAAATGTCATTAATTAAATAAAATCATTCTTTATAAGTATTGTTAAAGCAAATATTCTCTATAAATATTTTAAAGGATAATAATAAGAGGTTTGATATAAAATTTCATGAAGTCAATGAATTATAGCAAGAAAGTTACAAATTTATATTAGTGTAATAGTGGGAGTGGGGGCTATTGTTCTTCACCCCCACCCAAATAGCTCTTCTTTAATAATTTTACCGATATCAAAGGGTGATTTAGCACTCTAGCTTCCGAACATTTTATTCTAATCCAGTTATCTTTTTTTAATGATGAATTTAATAATTAACTCGCTAAATGTCGTACAAGCAAAGCAGTATTTTAAAGCACGGCTTTTCAAAGGAGTACGGTTAATAATAATAAATAATTTTTTGTACTGCTAATAAGCCTATATTTACTGGTAAATTAATATCCAAAATATTCATCGAGTCTTTTGTATTAATCCGTTTTACGATATTAAATTACTCTGTTTAAGATAAGAGAATTATAATGGAGAGGGAAGATTTCTTATCCTCAGTTTGACGCCTGTGCGCCGGAGGTTCTTTTGGAAGTTGTAGTACAATACCTCCTATCGAATTGTATTTTGAAAAATATTAGCAAAATCTTGGTTTTGATTTCTAATTAAAAACAATTTCGAATTTTTTTTTTGTATGCATGGTAAATTATAGCCTGGGAGTGGAGTCAAGACCCCATATATCCATTTAGGGATAATTTATCTTCTCTTTATGATCGAGAAAAATTACACTTTTACATTATGCTTCATCATCTCTGAGTGAATCATGTTGAAAACCCAGATTGCCAACATATCCTGAGGTTCTTTGAAATATTCATATATTTTCTGATTAAAGACAAAAATGTTTATAATTCAGAGTGAGGGGGAGGGGACCCACCCCTTGTTTGTCTTATTGCATTTTCTCCCCAATCTCCTTTTTTTTTCTTCTGGCCCCGGTGACCTTATTTATGAGCTGCTCTTATTTTGGTGCACCCGGTATATACTAAAAACCCGAGGCTACCGATGAATTATTGACTATATTTATTAACTCGCACGTGACACGTTAAATTTGATGAACCTAATTGCAATCGTTGACGCAGAAAATTAAAAAATGCATGCATGAGAAACTCGGGCTCCATCATTTAAGTTATCTAGAGTCGGAACCTGCGTTAAATGACCTCAATCGCTATTATTGTCATGATATATTAAAATAAGTGATAAGAGATTGCAAAGTGTGACTGTGGGTCATTGTCAAAATATATCTTAATTAATATAAACAAATAATTAATAAAACTTTGATGGATTATAAAAATTGTTATTAAATATTTTTTATACTAGTCAAAATTTTATATTTAACATGAAGTATTCGAGCTCGGATTTTTTTTATTTGGGTAAGAAGAGCCAATAATAGACCTTTTGACAGTAGGATTTTTTGCAGTTTGACATAAACCCTAACGATCGGGTCATTCCTACTACCAAACAGAGACACTCTATATATACATTTCCAAAAATGGGACCTGTGCAATCAACATTAATATACCAATTTCATCAAAATCGTTTTCGAGAAAAAATTTACATATATATAATAATATTAATAATTGTAGATAGATAGATATCAAGGGGCATTGTTTTGAAAACCAACATCTTTTTCAAAACAAATTTCTAATTATTCACTAAAGAGAGCAGATATTATTTCTTGATAAACCAAAGCTCATATTCAGAAACCTTCTAAAGAAAAATCATATATTAACTATGCTTTTTATATATTATAATTATAATAATTTATTAAAATTTTTCTTAAGTGGCTAATTGAAGGATATCTCTTATTTCTCTAAATTAAACAGTTAAGAAAAATATTAATTTAAAAAATTCCATATGAAAAAAATAGTAAGATTTTTCTTAGAAACTTTTCTCCCAGCCTTAGTATTGTCTAATATTTTCAAATTAGAATTTTTTCCTGAAAGATTTGTAAAAATTTATAATGCGGCCGGTCTTGGAATCCCAATCAAATTGGGAAGGCCAAAAGGTCGTTTCCTCGCCTAACCTTCTTTGCCTGAGAGTGAACTTCACGCCCTGCCTCTCTTCACCTTTCTAGAATTTCGCGGATTAATCTGCAAGTAGACAACCTAAATGTTTTCCCTTGATTTTATTAAAAATTTTATATAAAAAAAAAAATTTAAATATTTCTTAAACAAAGAAATTATTTTTAATAACTTAAACAACCAATTTTAAGAGCATTTTTCTCAACATTACTTACCTAAAAGTATTTATTTTTATTTCTTTTCTTTCTTTCTAAACCCCTTTATTTATTATTATTTGGTACAATATTTACAAAGATATAAAAATCGATGCCCTTAAATAAATAATTTAGAGCGGAATTAGCAATATAAAGGATGAACACGTTTTGCCTTTCACGTATATTAACTTAACAAAATTTATAAAGCTATATTGGTAGTTTACCTTTGATCTAAAATACATATTCGAAATAATAATAGAAGAGAAAGATGGTTCCTCAAAATAAATTTTGATATTAATATTGATATTTAGTCTGTAATTGAATCATCTTTTAAGTAATACGATATTTGAAATGTTCGGAATTAATTAATTATGGATATGTGGGAGTTTGTGTAGTGACGTCAATTAAATTACTTAATTTAAACGAATGGAGAAATTTTTTATAGAATTATTTCATAATCGTCAAATTTCAAGGATTTAATGAATAAACATAAGATTGTAAAAATATGGGCATATAGAATATATTACTAACAGTATCAAAAGAAATTGAACAAATGCTATCTTTTTTTTCACCTTCATGGATAAATAGTAGAAGTACATAAAATCGAAAAATAGTAAATTTCTTAAATGAAAATAAAAACATTATGCAATTTGATGATTTTGGTTTTGATATACCTCTCAAACAAAAGATGGCAATTGTCCAATTTTTTTTTGATACGGGTAGTATATTTTTTTAAAAGTGACAATATCAGCTGTTTTAAGGTGTAGCAAATTAAAGATATACTTGTTTAAGAGGGAAGGGAAAAAGTGGCATACATGGGGCAGAAAAAATGCTTAGCTGGGGTAACTCGTGGTCGCCATCCATGTACTCACAGGATGTGAATAAATTATATAAATAATGTCTATGAAAAAATATCAATATTTATTAACTAACATCACCGAAAAAAATTGGGTACAACTGGGAATCAAACCCATGCCTTTTTATCTTGCCGGGTGGACATCTACCGCAAGACCACAATACCTACGCTCGCTCTAGCATTTACGTCGCCTCGGACAAAAAGACAAATTGCCGCCCGTAAAACATATGCTTTTTAAAAATATATATCTTTTATTTTAAATAAAAATAAAATAGTTTTAAATTATAATAAGAACGTATAATTAGAAAGAAACATGTAACATGAAATTAAGTAAAATAATAAAAATTAAAATGTACCTGTACGTAGCTATAAATTATTAAAGAGAGCCATTTTTAATTCTATTACAAAAATATATTATTGCACAAGCAAACAAACAAAACTTATATCCTATAAAAACTATATGAAGGTAACATCAACTACTCCGCGACTCAGTTACCTAGGCTTTTTTGTAATTTAATTAAACATGCCGTTCTTTTATGGTTAAGGATTACAAATATATTTTGAAGTTTTAGGCAAAAATAGTAAATACGAAATGTAAATTATATGGTAATTTTAACTAAAGAATAAAATCAACAAGTACAAATTTCGATTAATTGGGTATTTAACTTATCAATATTTTGTCACATTCACAGCCAAAACGCCCCGGACAAATGTTCTGGTTGTCAGCCCCTAGGGCGGACCCTAATAATACCTATAAGGAGATAATATCATCAGCGAACCACGCATTGAGAGTTAAAATTTAAGAAATTAACACGTGAGCATGTGTCGTCTGCTCTAGACGAGCTCTGGAGCAATTAATCGAAAAATCTATTAGTGAATTGATCATTTGGTTTGTTTAACTTCCAGCAACCAATTAGCAGCTAATAAATGCAGGCCATGGTATAGAGAGTCGAGAAACTTATTGACAATCTTGCATTTATTTGATAAAGAAAATAGTTCCAACCGAGTCCGAACCGTTACTCTATGTTTACTTTCTCTTATTATTCTTAGAAAGAGAAGTCAATCATCCTCTTAAAAATCAACTAGGTTAATAATAATGTAGATTCTCTAAGTGAAAAACCATCATAAAAATCTAGGAAAAGCTATTCTAATAAAATAAAAGGAGCTGTTTAGATATAAAGTACATATAAACTATTTAAGATTCTTTTAATTTAACGATTTAACAAACTTTGATGATTATTGGTTTTTTTTTTTTTTTTTTTTTTTTTTTATAAAATAATATTAGTTCAATCGTAAACTTCTAGGTTTTCTTTTAAATATATTTAGAGAATTCATTTATTTTCTGGTAGTGAACGTTAAATCATATTAAATGAGTTTCCATGTTTAATAGATGATAAAGAGTTATTATGATCCATTATAAGAAACTCTAGGGGAAGTTTCTATCAAATTAACTTTGAATTTTATGAGAGCTAAAAAAAGGTAAAGATAAAACAAGTAATTCTAAAGATAATCGATTCATTTCCAATTAAGGAATAAGATTTTCTCTGAGTGAACTTAAATCACTCAGCAAGCATGCTTGAGTGATTCTTTCGGAGATGATATTAATTTCCGATAATAAGAAAAGAGCGAGATGAAAAAAATGTAGAAGGGCAAGTGGGCAGAAGAGAAGGGAGCATTTTCCCGATTTCCCGGAGTGGTTCTTGGGAATCCCGGGGAGGTTCTGCAGCCTGGGGTGGGGGATGCGCACACCACAAAGAGATAGCTTGGTTGTCGCTGCCCGGGCTAAGAACTTGCGCACTTGATCGCTTGGAAAAGGGCGTGGCTCCGTGACTCCGTGGCTCCGTGGCTCCGGAGGCATCCTCAGTTGGACCGCAGCGCAGGGCGGTACCGACCCCAACCCAAAACCCTCAACCCAAAAACCCCTAACCCTTAGAAGGCTAAGCATCCGAGAGCGCCGCTCCGCTCGTCTTTAAGCCTGCTTATCGATCCCACTTGTCGGATTTTCCCTAACTCTTTATTGACTGGTCGGGAGCAGGACGAGGGGTCCCGGGGGACCTGGGGGACTTAGCTGGGATCCAGTAACTTGGAACCTTTTTCTTTCTTTCAGGTGAAATGCTCACCTCAACTTACAACAATCTATAATACAATTCATCTTAAAGTCTACTAATATTTTTTCCAAGTATTCTAAGAAAAAAAGCTTTATCTAAAAAACAATATAATATGAGATATTTTTGGTGTGTTCGAGGATTACTAATTAGTGAAATAATATAATGCAAATAATAATAAAATTGATGCCATTAGATTTGAGTCCTAGCAAAATCAGAATACAATATAAATAGAAAAATTAATTTTTCATTTTGCTTTTCATGGGAATTTGAAGCTAAAAACTTTTAGATTATTTTTACAAATAATAAAGTGGGTAAAGGTTTAGAGGTGAGATATTCTTTGCACTGTATAAATTCAATTAATATCTCTAAAATAACTCAAGTTCAGACCAACCTTGTGCCAAAATTTCTCCAACTTAATTAGGATGTGTTTTATACATTCTAAAGTAACCACAACGTGTCGGCCTTACATTAATTGTAAGACTTAAGAGACAGAAACTTATTAGGCAAATATTTAAGAAAAAGGATTTTATTTTTTATGTTGTCTGGAAATCTCCATTTCAAAAGCCCATCGCCGGAGGGAGTAGAAGAAATATCAGTCGGTAACTTTTGTTCACCATCAACGTGTTACCCCCCTCCCCCAGTATTTGAAGTATTTATTACTAATCCATTTAATATTTAAATTAAAAAAAAAAATAACTAGATGAATAAATTTTAAATTTTAATAGTAAAATTTGTTACATTTGGACGGTGACAGGCTTACCTTACTATTTTATTAAAGGACCTAAACAAAAACAAAAAATACCTAATTAATTATTAAAAAAAAAAAAAAACAAGAAATTTGCTAACTTATGTAGATCGTATAATAGTGAAACTAGTGAAATCAATCCGAAGGTATTAGCATTTCTACTTTTGATTGTAACATGATTCTAAAAAAGAAATATTCCCAAGCAATATTGAACTTTTGAAGAGATAGATATAAATATTGTTAAACAAATTTTTTTTCCCTATTTGATCTTTGATTTGTCAGAACAAATTGAAATAATATGTAATAATTTGAAATTATTTTTTTAAGTGTAACAAATAAATTATTTTATTTAAGTTGAACATTTTATCGAGATAAAGACTTAATATTAAGATGTAAAGAAGGCGTATATCTGTTTAAAAATGTATAGAAGGTTCTTTTTAGTAACGAGTCATGCAGCTATGATATATTTATTTATTGGAGCCAAAATGCACATAGATGGTTCAAAGAGGCTCTGAAGATGGTCTCATAGAGGACCGTAACGTCGGCTCTGACCTGCTCCAATAAAGAAATATATCATAGCTGCTTGGTTCTTTATTAAAAAAAAACTTCTACATAACATTAAGATGTTGAAAGAAGTGAAACAAAGAACGCCACAGATATGAAGAATTCCTCTAAAGATAAATTATAAATGTTAGCAATTCTAGGTTGTTTTATCTGAACTATAACAAGATACCATAAATATTCAATGAAAGACAAATTGGAGAATTTCAAAAGAACTATTTTAGAAAAAATTCAAATTAATTTGATAAGAAAAATATTTTTAATCTCTCGAATGCCTGGCTTTTTCTTTACTTTGACCGTTCGTTTGTCTTAACACAGAACCGTTTTAATTTGATACCGTGTTCAAAAACTTATTACGCAATCGGATCCGACACTGATGAGCTTTTAAATCGTTCTATTTGTGAAAATTTTTTATATTTTTTCTTCTTTATGAAATTTAGATGACATATAGTCCGCTAGTTTACATTGGTACTATGGGGTGCATAAATTTCTTCGTTTTTGCTAGGTAAGTAAACATAGTGACCAATTCACTAATGGATTAATTGCTCCAGAGCTCCCTCTACTACTACTACTACTCAGTTGTTACTTACTAGGAAGACTTGACCTCTGCTCATTCGTGGTCTTCGCTGGAGCAATGAATAGAAAACGCCAGTGAATTGGAGTCATTTGGGTTGCCTAACTTCCAGCAACCAAACATGAACGAATTGATGCACCACATGGTACATTTGGAAGTTATAGTTTTCCATAAATTAACATTTGAGTAAATTTTTAAAGATAAAGGATTAGTTTTGCATATTTTTTTGTAATTGCAATTTTTTTGGAACCAAAAATTTCAACGGATCTTTACAAATTTATGTCCTAATCAAAAAAGAAGTTTTGACAATTTGGTCTGAGTATGTGTATGTGCATCATTGGTCGAATAAAGGATTCATAAATTTTAATCAAGAACCAAAGAGAACATCCAATATTAGCAATATTCGACCGATTCATTTGAAGTTAAAAAAAAAAAAAAAATATCTCCAAATTTAAGCAAAATGTTAAATTGTTCTATTTATCATTTTAAAAAATTTTTATTTAAAATAATTTTTTGCTTTAATTAGGGCCTACGAATAAGAAGAACCCAAAAGCTAAGAGATTTTCTCCGATAAAAGTTGTTAAATTATGAATAGAACAAATTTATGAGTAAGTATTATACGGCTAATAATTAGAAATATTATTAATTTTACTTTTTTGAATACATAGTATTGGGAACGTATTGTAATCGTCAAAAAATTCGATCTCGAGGTTTTGATTATTCTGGACATTTTAGGAGTCCCTGAGTTCGAAAATACAATTTTTGGTGTATCTCTCTCTGTGTTTGTGTGTATCTTACACAATAACTCGAGTTCAACCAAATTTCAGCATTATAGCAAAATTATAGATCTATATGAATTTTTGAGCAAGCGGAAGTAGAACTTTAACTGATGCGTGCTAAAAACTCAAATATGATTTACCGGAGACGAGTCAAATAAAGTCGGATATAATTTCGATGTTAATATATTTAGTAAAACTACTTTCCCTATATATACGAGAAAGGGAGGCCACTCCCAATTTATTTAAGTTTGAACTTTAAATGAAGTACCTCTTCGAATGGATCGATTATTGCTTGAAAATCTTATGTCAGTCTTGACACATATTTATGTTAATAAAATTGAATCTACAAACTAGAGTGAATTATTTATAATTAATTCCTCTTTTTTTATTATATAGCACGATGATTTATAAATTAAAATAAAAACATTTTTTGATTAATATAAATTAAAAACATTAGTAAAATCGAGAAAATTAAAAAAAATAATCCCTTATCCTTCCAGAGTATTTATTTTTGGTAAAATATTTGAAAATAAAACTTTAATTTATTTCTATAAAAATATTTAATTCTAAAATTCCTTTATTGAATGATATATATTTTTTGAATAGATAAACAAATATATATACCTATAGGTTATGTTAATTCGAATTTGAAAAGGTTCTATTCCCAATATTAGATATAGAGTACTATGATTTGTGTTTATGTCATAAATTTGTATAATACTTAGATGAAAGAGAAATCGAATGTTGCATTAAATATTGTTTACTCAAATGCATTGTTCTACGTTGTATTATAGTCATGGATATGCAATTAATGTTTAGATTTATTGAAAATTCGTCAATTCATATGTAAATTTGTTTGATTCACCGTAGGCAATTTTGTAATAATTCCCGAATATTAAAAAAAAAATAATAATTTTTTAGTTTATTTAATATTCCTTCATTTTTTTTTTTTACATTTTTCTCTCACCCTCTGCACTTGTTAACCATTTTACTGGTCATAAAAAATGCTTCTTGATCTTTCGAATCTGCAGCTGCAACTTAGTTCTGCAATCTTTGATGTTTATTGCCTTACATTTGCATAATCTCTAAAATTGATTTATTTATTTCTTCTCTGTTAAAATGTGAAGATCCTTTTTAATTAGAGAGGCCACATAAATTGTATGAGTTAATAAATAATAGAGAATAAATATAATTTAAACGTTGTTCGGTTAATAGTTTAATAAACACTTATAATAAAGAGTATATTTAATTATTTTTCATGTTAATTATAGGAATACAAATTCCAACTTAAATTATAAAAATAATTGGAAGTTTTATTAATATAGACCAGCGGTTCCCAATCTTTTTTTGCCAAACGACGTTTCGCGGACCGGGTAGGGTAAAAAATTAAAGAACTTTCACAAAGCGAATAAATAAACTTTTACATTGAACAAACACAATCTGATATAAATAAAATCCATCCATTTTTATAATAACAAATGTAAATTTTAGGCTTTCAGGACAAAATAAATTAGTAATAAGCCATATTCGTGTTAAAAACTTAATTTAAATTAAATATTTTAAATAATTTTATTTCTCTGCGGTCCGGAGATCGGTATAGATGATTAATAGTAAACTGGTCCAAAAAAAAAAAAAAAAGTGGGGGATTTTTTGTTTTCTTTATGATTTTTGATTTTTAAATATTGCATTATTTTAATATTAAATTCGATTAAATTTTAAGATTTAATGAGCTCATTAGAAGTAAAATTGATCCACCTATCGAAATTATTAAGTAAGACTTTACTTGAGCTAAGAATTAGAAGCATGGGAAAAAATTCCAAGAGTATGCGAAGATTAGAGGCGGTGATCAAAGCAAAAGGTGAAAATACTCGATATGAAATTTTAATTTTTAAAACAATTTTAGATTTTTCAAGATTGGAAATTATATTTAATAGTTTTTTTTTTTTTTTTCACTTTAAAATTGTACTTAATTTATTAAAATCTTCCTAAATTATCATTAATTTATTAAAATATATATAAAGAATTAATCCTAAAATAGCGATTAAAAAGAAAAAAAATTTCAGTGTTTTGCGGACCAATACAAATAAAAAAATAAAATGTTAGGAAAATATTTATAATATAAATATAAGTAATTATAGATAATATTTTAAAATTTTTTCTAATACATTTTTGTATATATGATTGAAAATTAAGATCCAGTATTTATATAGAGAGCTTTAAAGCTTAATCAAACGTCCGCATAGAGGGGTAAAATAATAATAAAAAAATAGCAATTGAAATTATTTTATTTTCTTCATATTCAAAATTAATATAAATAATTCCTTTTTATGGGCCTATATCTTTATATTGTATAATATAAAAAGAAACTGTAAAGAAAGATCATAGATTAATTTTTGGAAGAGATGATTATCTTTAATATTACATATATATATATAATATATGGAATGGTATTTTCACGGATTAGGCCGCTGTCTGTTGATAAATAGTTAAATTAATCTAAATAAATATGGATGAGGTCTATGTGGCATGAGATGCCCAAAAAAAAGATATTTATTATTATTTTCTTTGCTAGTATAAAACAAATAACCGGGTATATTTGCAAAAAAAATTGGTGGTATATTAAGATGATTATGATTATGTTTAGACCTTTAAAAGACACACCATTTTTTCTTTGGTTCACGGCGGCTTTGCACTTATGACCCAAAAAACCTATTCAATAATCTTCTTCGTCCTTATCTTATTTCCTTTGTTCGAAAATCACCAAGGAGGTACAAGTCGGCCCGTAGCAAAACCTGATGTGGGGGAGAGAGGAGGAAGGGGAAGAAATGTCAGTCTTACCTCGTGGTCGCTAACCATATACTCACAGGGTGAAATATATATATATATCAATAAACTGGTAGAAAACATCTCATAATTTTTTTTTTCCAAATAAAATGTTCGTTTTATTTTACTACTTTTCTCCTGAATGGATATTTTATTTATTTACCCAATTAATTTTAATGATTATCGATTATATAACAAATTAATATAATTAATATTACTAATAAAATTAATAAGTGTCAAAACTTTTTCAAAAGAGTTTAACCATTTTGTTGAAGAGAAGTAATACTTGTGAAAAAAAGTTTTTTAGTGCTTTTGGAGTAAAAAGTTTGGATAAGAAATTTCTTTATGTGAAGACTTAATAATTCATATTTTTTTTTCCTCTTTATTTGCCATTTTGGTTATTTATTTTCTCCGGGAGGGAATTAATTAATTAAATGATAATGGTGGATCGATGTTATCTTGGCTCAGCAGAGATTTTCTTCGTGGTAATTGTTAGGTGCTCTTGTTCAACAAATATAACTACACCACCACCCGATTTTTAGCTAAGATATATATGAAATATGAATGCAGGCCACTGCGGTCCTAATGCCCTCCCCTCCCGCGGCCCTTCGGTCAATCTCACTTTTTGAGTGGAAGCTTATTTTTTATATAGCAGTCCGAAGCCACGCAACAACCCAATTACTGGTGGAAATGTCGTCCTACCCCGAAAAACTATTCACCCTTTCGCATGAGGTTCACTTCCGTAACCGCATCTGTCATCTTAGGTCATTAAATCAAAATCTACTTAAAACGATAAAAAATATAATTATTAAACAATTTTAATTTTAATTAATATTTTATAATTTATTATGTAAAAATAAGTTTATTCCTCATTCTTTTCGTTTATAACTTTTAAAGGAATATAAATAAAATGGCAAATTTTTTTCTCTTTGAAATATCTATGGTGAGATGTTTCGGAGAAAGTTCAAGAAGTAGAAGCGATAATCACGGATTATTGAAATGCCTATATTCTTCCTAAAAGAAAATGTATTAATTTTTTTTTTAATTCCTCTTTGAGATACATGATGTCAAGTGATGCGGAATTTAATGATGAATGTAAAGGAAAGAAGTTAAGCTCGAAGAAGAATATTTAATGTTTTTTGGGCCACAAGTGCAAAGCCGCCCTGAACCAAAGAAAAAAATGGCGTGCCTGTTAGAGATCTAATCAAAAACGAACTTGATATGCGGCCAATTTTTTTGCAAATATTTTGAGGCTCAGTTATTTTATTTATATCCCAATAGGCCTATATTTTGATACGTAGTTATTCGGAAATATATGTATGCAATAGATTAAATTTCAGCTATGCCTCCCATTAACTTTTTTTTCTCCTTTGGACATGTAAATTTCTATTTTAATGGATTAATTTTTTTGACAATTTCTAAAAAAATTTTCAAATCTTACTGAAATTTTGTATATATTAATATTCAAATATCCCATTATGAGATTAACATTAACTTTCAAAAATATACTAGAAAGAGAGCAAAATAGGATAAATTTGTTGAATATATAGGACTAATAAAAATAATTTAATTTTCCATAAATGGTACTTTTAAATTAATCAAAAATTTTATACAGAAAAAAATTATTTTCCTCTTTTTAGAGCATTTTCAAATATTTTTATTTTTCATTTAATTTTTTTATAATTAAAAATGTCAAAATGAATAGCCAGAAGTTCTCGTGTAAGCCTCTAGAAAAGTAAATTTTTACCCTCTTTCCAATAAGTTTTTTGAAATTAGTTTTTTACTAAGTCACCGAAAGTGAACATATGCGTAAAATTTCAAAACTCTAAGATGAAAGCGTATGAAATGTGACTGTTTGATTTTTGATTCAATCTAAGGAAAGAGAGGATGTGCAGCCAGGAGAAATTAACTTGTATTATTGTAATCTTGTATTGAAATTTACCGTATAATTGTATTAAATTATCTTAATAAATATATGATAATATGTGCTGAGGAAGGGTACGATTATTGCCTGAAACGTCGGCAATTAAATAATTTGTATAATTTAATTTCTGCAGCTCCTAACTTTCTGATTAATAATAATATAATATAATTAATTTTAAACATATCTAATGATAACAACTTCCCTTCATCTTATTTTCGAAAAGTAGAAGGAAATTCCCCGGAAGGAGATGGTTTCAACCTGAATGGTGAAAATGGGGTTGTGAATTGTGTTTGTGAATACAATCTAGTTTCGAGCTCGTGTTTGAATTGATTCATCCTCAGAGAGCGGAATTCGGTTTAATTAAAGTATAACGCCTCAATTATTCAGTGGGGAGCGAGAGATGGGGCGGGGAGGCTGGGAGGGTTGGTTATCTGGTGGGACCTCCAGGGCTCGATTCCAGACCCCAAATCAAATCAACTCAAATAAAGCTCAAGAAGTCGTGAGTGAAGCTTTGCAGTAAATTATTAAAATTTCATAATAATGAAACCCTTGAGAAAACATTAGGCGCTTAGAATTATTTCAATAGCATTACGGCCCAATTCAAAGAGCACAATGGGAGACACTCTATAAACTTCAATATTATTATTGTTTTGGAATTTCTCGGAAAAGTATTTTTAAAAAAAGAGTGGATTTATTTTCCTAAGCTTGGGAACAATTAAAGTTGGGTCGATTAAAAAAAATCTGGTATGAAAAATGCACATCACTCAACTTTCTGAAAGGAAAGCTGTAATGTGCTGGCACACCAGACTTTTTGTGGCGATCCTCCTAGATAGTCGTTTAATGCCAATTTAGAGTAGTTTAAGGAAGAGAGCGATTACTTCCGCTGGGTATGTGATAACTCAGGTGGGTCGCGAAAAATTTCTTTTCTAAACGCTCCATAAAAGTTTGGCTTAAAATAATTAGCACCAAATAAATTATCTCTTAAATATACATACCGTGAGAATATTTAGTTTTTATAACATTTTTTTGCAACTGCTATTTTCAAGATTATGACTGTATATTTAGGAATTTTATTTGTCGACTTAAATTACGCCTATAAATATTCCTGGTGAGGAATAAAACGTAGGGTAAGAGAGAATCGTTTGTGTTTCACACCATATTTATTCAATTACTAACAATATTACAACTCACTTTATAATAGGAGTTTTGTAAAACTTTTCGAGAATAAAGATTTCTTTAAATTATTAGCTCAAAATATGAAGTCGCTAGTTAAATTTCAATTTGACAAGGAAAGAAGTTTTGCAAGAGACAAAAAGTGACGAAGCTTTTCCAATGTGGCAAACCGAATGCCGGATACAGTGACAGCGTTAAGGGCTTAAATTTCACCCAAATACCGAACAAACTAATTTAACAAATGTTTGTGATCGAATAATTTTCGGATGAAATATTAAATACAAAACGGCTTTTCGTATAGAGTAATGGAAAATTCATTTTCTATTTATATACTAATGATAAGATTTAAATCGGCTTATGGAATCTTTTATAAATGAAAAAAATAACGAGATTAAATTTCTTCAATTGCGTGAAATATCTTAAAAGAATTAAAGATGATGTAATTATATTTTCAAATTCTTATCTTTATGATAAAAAAGTGAAGTGATAGGTCAGATTATCTGGCTGACGGGGGCTCAAGGGACCTATTAAAAGCTAATAAATTTTTTAATTTGTGATAATCATATAATAAATTTGAAAATATTAGTAAAGATAAATTCTGTTTGAAACTTTATTATTACTTTTATTAAAAAAATGTTATTAATCTACCAATAGGAGATCCTGACTACTGGTCTCCCCTCGACTTACTCGTATACACATATATTGGAAAATTAGTTTTACCTAATATATTAACATCTAAATTATATCTGTCTTTGTTTGACTCATCTCTGTGAAATAATTTTTAAGTTATCACTATTTTTAGAAAAACGTTTCAGTAGTACGACTTCCGGTTGCCGGAAATAGCCCAAAAGTTGAAGGAAATCTATGATTTTGCTGTAATGCACCTTTGTAAAATTTGGTTAATCTACATTAAAGCATGCTCGAGTTATTGTGTTAACGAACATACACACAGCACACTGATAGAATTCGAAAATGGTATTTTCCAACTCAAGGAGGTCAAAAACATCAAAATCTCGAGATCGAATTTTTGGACGCCTACAATACTTTCCCTATGCTATGTAAAGAAAATAAAAATATGAGGGGAATTTGTAAAAAAAAAAATTTTAGTTTGATAAAAAAAATTATTTCTAATCTTATTATTTTTTTGTTATTTTCCTGACTTTTTTTTCTTTTGTTTTTAATTTCGAACTAGATGTGTGAATGTGGGCGGGGAGGGGGGGGGGGGGGGAGTATAAAAAGATCGAAAATACTAAGCCAATATACGT